>CBVK0100527300.1:0-11923 GCA_900067695.1 Picea abies
ATATATTTCATATATCACCACTGAGAGAAAAGTCAAATTTAAGAGAAAAAATAGCATACATTCCCTATTTGTACAACAATTGCTTCATTTTTCTATACCACATCATAAAACATTTAACAAAATGTTAGAATAAGTGATGCATCCAATAATTGAAGTGATTATAGCACAAAAAATTGTGACACCAATGGTATAAACGACAAACAAATATTAGAAAAATGTACTTAAAAAATCATATTTGACAGAAATAAACTCAGAATCAACACATTTTTCAATATGCCTCTCTTAGCCGTTGATTTTGTGCCTCTCTAAGATATCGATTCTATTTTTTGTGTTTCCCCATGGAGTTTAGACTCACCAAAAAACCACATGAAAAGATATACATGTATTTTCTACATGGGATATCTCATAAAATATTTAGTTAAGACAAAAATTAAACTACGGGGATATCAATGTGGAAAAGGGTTGCATTTGTCAAGAAATCATAAAACGATTGACCATCATAGTGTGTTAACCGATTCAATGTCTGTGTAGATAATTCACACAACTTTTCAGTATCCAAGGATCGATTCAATTGACCTCCATCATTGAGTTAAGAACTGTAGCTACCATTTTGTGGTAAAAAACAAATTATACTAACCTACATAATTTTGTTAAATGGAGTAATTCCTCTCACTTACTTGACCAAGTTGATAGTGGATAGGAATAATAAATTAACTATATAAGATAGGTGGATATGCATTTATTAGGTAGGTGATAATATGGAGTGCTCTAGATAAATATTTAGTTTTATGTATTTGCATTTTAGTTTTTCATATGAATATGGAGAAGATTTGAGAAACTCCATTGTTGTGTGTGTATGCTCTATTTTAATTGATTTTCTTTTCTTGAACTTGAACTTGAACATGGTATCCAAGGAATATTAAGACTCTTTGAATATAGGAGAGCAATTTGTAGTTTGCAGAGAAATTTTGAGCTTCTTTAAGACACAACATGAAGAGGAGCATTGAAGGCAACACTGGTGCATAAATCTGAGGAAGAAAAATTTCAAAGGTTTATATTTTTTGGAGTTGGTGGCTACTAGCTAGTGTATAGTGTGAGAACAATATTTAGGTCAGCCCTAGAGAGTGAATAGATCACGATCAAGTTGTGAATTATGATATCCCATCCCCTTTAAGGCAAGGTGCGATCATGTTTCGACAGAAACACAAGTTTTGGGTCATTTTTTAAGCAATATAAAGTCGAGATATAAGTCAAAAAGGGGGAGATGATTGCTTATAGTATATCCATGGAGTCTAGAAGCAGTATGGCACTATCAAAAGGATCAATTTTAACATGAAATAATTATGATATATGGTCTATCAAGATGAAAAATTTCCTCCAGTATGAAGATTGTTGAGAAGCGATAGTTAATAGGTTCAGAGACCCAGATCTAAAATAAAGGGAAAATTCAAAGAGAAATATTGTCGGACAACTTAGGAAAAAGGACAGGAAATCACTATACCTCATGCAACAAGGGTTAGAGGAATATATTTTCCCCAAAGTAGCAGTAGCAAATCATGCCAAACATGCATGGGATACTCTTGAAACCACCTATCATGGCATAGATAAAGTTAAAAATGAAAAGTTGTAGAAACTCAAGAAGTGTTTTAAGACTGTTTATATGAAGGATTCAGATTATGTGGATCATTTTATGACCCATGTCACTAGCATTGTCAATCAATTGTGCATGCATGGATAAGACATTTAAGATCAAAAGTTCAATGAGAAGGTACTCCAAAGCCTTCCTGATAAGTTTAATATGGGTGTTTTCTCCATAGAAGAGTTGAAATATGCCATATCTCCTTCCATTTGACCCCATTGAAGGATATACGTAGTGGTCTAAGGGGTCTCCCCATAGGCCATAGTACCCAAACACAATAACAAAAAAGACCATTAGCACCTATAATAGTGCCATAATTTAGTGTATTTGAGTGCACGAATTAGGGATAAATGGAAGGCCCAAAACCCAGTGCCAAATGGCCTATTCAGGTGAGTGCCAGGATTAGCGACGAGATTGGCACCAATTTTAGTGCCTAGTTTTTCTCCTAGTTTAGCACCTAAAATAGTGCATATTTTAGCCTAAAGTAGCTCCTACTTTAGCCTAAAATAGTTCCTAGTTTAACTCCTAAAATAACGCCTAGTTTAGTGCTTAGTTTTTCTCCTGAAATAGTGCCTATTTTTACTCCTAATTGTTAGTTTTAATCCCAATCATGCTTCCTATTTTGCTTCCGGTAGAGCATTGAAAATAGATTCTAGTTTGGCTTCCAAATGTACGCCAAGATTTTCTTCATTGTTTTGTCTTTGTTTGCTTCTAAAATGGATTACATGATTGAGTCTTTTGTTGCTTCTAAAATTGCTTCCATTTTTACTTCTTTGTTTGCTACCTGAATTGCTTCTTTATTTTCTTGCTAGGTAGCACCAAGGTTTTCTTCCAAGATTGCTTCTGGTTTGGATTACATTGTTGCTTTATTTTTTTCTTTCAAAAATTATTCTTTTGTTTCTTCTAAAGTGCCACCAGGTTTTGCTCCTTAATTAGCACAAACATGTTCTTCCAGAATTGCTTCCTTGTTAGCTCCATTGTTTGATTCCTTTTAGTTCCAAGGTTTGCTTCCTTTTTAGCATCTGTTTTTGCTTCTTTTTTAGTTCCAGGGTTTTCTTCCTTTTAGTGTTGGGATTTTCTTCTTAATTATCAATATCCATTTTTTATTCTTTTTAAGCAACCAATTTAGCTTCCTACTTTGATCGAGAAATAGCTCCAAGTATGGCTTCCAATTTAATGTCAAGTTTTACTTCGATTTTAGAGCCATATTTTTCTTCCATTTTAAAAACTCATGTTGCCTCCTTTTTAGCTTCCATTTATTAATTTATTATTCTTTATTTAAATTTAATTAATTTAATATAGAATTCCTCTTCAAAAACTTATATTATTATAGAGCAAGTCATATTGCATTTCAAGTGTTTTATACGATAGATTTTCTAAATAATTTTTAGAGAAATGGACATCCATACAAACTAGCAACATCTTTATACTTATTAAATCTCCATGTAAATAAAATCTACAACATACAATACATATAAAATAACAAGATAATGATTATAACATGATCATCATCTATATTTAAAACAAGTGAGTCAAATATACCAATATTAGATAAGTATCATGTAAAACAACTTATATCTTAAAAAAAAATAGATATTTAATTTGGAATGTATTTCATAACATTTATAGAGATCTTAAAAAAAAAATATCACATTTCAAATTTATGTCATATCGTTCATGAAGAAATTTAATTGATTTTGACAACATCTATCCTAAGTAATTGTTAGGGACCTAACCTTCTTAACCCCTCACGTAAGTAGAATAATATAATTCCATGTAATAAAGGCCAATATTAATAAGGCCTAGCAATAAGGAAGAATAAGTCAAATGTAAGAAGACCTAATATAAGCTTCCGCTTCTAGAAGGATCTTCTTGTAGATTGTTCTTTTGGATAGATATATTTAGTATAAATAGAAGTAGAGGGTATGAGAAATATTGTCTTGGATATTATTGCAATAGAGGTCTTCTCTCCTATAGGTTTCCCCCTCAAAAATACAAGTGAACGTTGTTATCGGTAATCGAAGTGCTCATTCTGGTGTTATTATGGTATTATTCTGGTATTTTTTTGGTTATATCATTGTTTCTCTACCATTTCTAGCTAAAATATTTATGTTTTTCATACTATTTTATATATGGAATGCTACAAGCAGTATCAAAGAACCTTCTTTGGTAGAAAATTATGGGTTAAATATTTTCAAGGTAGAGACGTATTTTGACGTCTTAAAGCTATAGAGATCTATTGTTACGTGCATAAACCCATGGTCAGGGAGTCATACACACATGAAATACAAGAGGTCCTTAATCGCACATCTGTTGGCCATCCTTGTAACCCATGCTGGTACCCCTTCGAGTGGTAGTGCATCAGAAAGCACATGTATATGGATCAAACTAGATATCTTGAATCTCGCCATAGATAAATCGATTGGTCGCCTGACTGCTATAGTGCCACTACGAATAGAAATCGGGAAGATACTCTATATTACATGGGTAGTCGGGTGGTACGACTAAGGGCATGGTCTAGCCTCCTTAGTTGGTGCCTTAAGATATTGGGACGATTACTACTATTGGACCTTGCATGTATATCAAAGAGATATAGAATAGGGAAATCCCTTGTCTGTCGAAACCTTGAATATCCTACCCCTCAGGACATAAACACAAACAAAACAGACAATATCTATTGTCGCACAACTACGCCTTATGCATTTTGGTTGTGAAATTACTACACATTTCTTCCTGTTAATCATTTGGGCATTTAATCACTGCATTATTAGTCAGTCCATAGTATAACTCCACGAGAGTAAAAAAAAAATAGTGTTCCCTCCAACAAACTTATTTGGGACTTGTCCCATTGGGTTCCTCTCTTCGCCCCGATTCTAGTGATTCTTATCATTTTTAACACAATTGTTTTTTGTGGGCCCGACACCTCCCTGACACCCTTATTTTTCCCCTATCCCATTGGATCCCCCTTTTCTCCTTCATCGTATTGATACATATCATTTGATACCCTTCTTCATAGTGGTCCCATCCACCCCTCCATAACCCTTTTGTTTCCCCTATACCATTTTCCTACCCATTTTTCCAAATGGCTACCACCAGAGCCCAAGAACTCAATACCTTGATTGTTGACAAGCACCAGTCTAACTAGGAAGACATCAATAATATTAATTCCAAACTTAGCTCAATCAATTCAGATATTTTGATCCTCAAGAAACAATGTTCATACATCAAAGACCTCAAAGAAAACTTTATGGGTCATTGCCAAAACCCTTCCTCTTCTAAATGCCCATCTTATCAGCATGACCATGACTCTTCCCATTACCAAGGTCCTCATACTAACTCGTTTTATTGAGACCTTCTCCCTCCCAGGATTGAGGTGAAATTTTTTTATGGATTGGATCCCACAAGATGGGTCACCCAAATGGAACATTATTTATCTTTAGACGGAATTACTGATGATTTATCCAATCTTCATTATGGTGTTCTACATCTGGATGCAGAACGATGGAAATGGTGGAAATGGTTAAAAAAGGCACGCCAAGGGTATCTATCCTGGACACAGTTTTTTATCGAACTTTATGACCACTTTGACTATGACACCCACCATTTAGGTCGTTTGACCAAGTTAAAGCATTCTGGGATAGTGGAATAATTTATTGCCACATTTGAGAACTTGTCTTTCATAATGGAGGGAATGTAAGATTCTTTCTTTAGGTAATTCTTTATCAATGGAATCAAAGATGAAATTTGTGCCCATCTTCTCATGGAATTCCCTCAGACTTGGTTGGAAGCTATTAAACAAGCCAAGGAATCCCAACATGTTGTCTCCTCTCAGACCCACAAACTCTTCTTTCCTCCTCTCCCTAAACCCACCATTTTTTCTCTTCCTGCAAATCCCCTCAAGACCTAGAAATTAACCAGGGCTGAAATGGTTGAACATCAAGTCAAGGGTCTTTTTTATAATTGTGATAAAAAATATTTTCCTAGGCACAAATGTAAGGAAAAAAAACTTTTTATGGTTGTGACTAAGGATCTTTATGAAGAATATTTTTGTGTTCCTCCTATGGAGGAAATACCACCACCATATGACTTCACCCCACCCTCTAACCCACTAGATGTTGACCTGATGATTTGACATTAGCCCATACTGGCTTCTATGCTCTCGAGTTATTTGGTTACGTCAAAAATAGGAAATTCATCATCCTTGTGGACAATGGTATCACCCATAATTTTATTCATCACCGCATTGCCCAAGAATTCAGTTGTTACATCAGTGACATCAATGGTGGTTCCATGAAATGTGGGGGGGTGATGTGAAAATGTGTGACTCCAAATTGGTCAGTATCACCTGAAATCCCATATATTTGCTATAGACATGGGTTCTTGTGACATTATTCTTGGTTTTGAATGGTTACCAACTTTAGGCCCCATTGTCATGGATTTTAAGCACTTAACCATGCAATTCCAGTAGGAGGGACAACAATATAAGTTTTAAGGAATCACTACAAGCTCCCATGAGATCATCAGTTCCCATTGCATGGAAAATATCCTCAAAAAATGTCATTTGGTAATTATATCCCAAATCCACTCCATTCATGTTGTTGAGACACCTTCTATGTATCGCGACCTCCAATGTATCCTCTCTCACCACCAAGTTGCTTTTACCACCCCCAAATAACTTCCCCCTTCTTGTGGAGTCCATGATCATTCCATCCCTCTCATCCTGGACAGTCTTCCTCCCAATGTTTAGCCTTATTATCATCCATTTACTCAAAATAATGAAATTGAGGAAATTGTTCATGAAATACTAGAAGCCAATGTTATTCATTCCATTACTATCCCCTATTCTTCCCATGTGGTCATGGTACTTAAGAAATAAGGTACTTGGTGCATGTGTCCTGATTTTCGTGCCCTCAAGAAACTCACAATCAAAGACAAATTCCCCATTCATGTCATTGATGACCTCTTGGATGAATTGAGTGGTTCTCATTACTTCACCAAATTGGATCTACATTCTAGCTACCACCAGATTTGCATGAAAGAAGAAGACATCCCCAAGACTTCATTTTTCACTCATTAGGGTCATTCTGAATTGTTGGTAATTTCCTTTAGATTGTGTAATTCTCCTTCCACTTTCCAAATTCTTATGAATCATGTCTTCCATCATTTTCTTCGTCATTTGTCTTAGTTTTCTTGGATGATATTCTCATCTATAGTAAAACTTGGTCATCCTATCTCTCTCATGTGAGTCAATTTTTCCATATACTCTCTAAGCACCAAATTTTCCTCAAACAATATAAATTTTCCTTTGGTGCCTCATAAGTGGAATACCTAGGTCATATTGTCAACAAGGATGGTGTCAAAGTGGATTCTAAGAAAATTGTATCTATGTAAGATTGGCCTCACCCTAAAATTCTTAAGAGCTTGTGTGGTTTTTGGGTTTAACGAGCTATGATAGGAATTTTGTTCAAAATTATGGAAATATTAAAGCTCCTCTCACTTTTCTCCTCAAAATGAATGCTTTCACTTGGACTTTAGTTGCAGACCATGCCTTCCAAGCCTTAAAAGATGATATGTTCTCGACCCATGTCCTAGAACTCCCAGACTTCACAAAGACATTCATATTGGAATTTGATGCTTCTTGAAAAGGAATTGGGGCCATCCTCATGTAAGATGGTAGGCACTTGGCCTTCACTAGAAAACAACTTTCAGAGCGGAATTTGGGCCAATCCATTTATGAAAACAAAATTTTAGCTATTCTAGATGTTGTGGATCTCTGGCGTCCTTATTTATTGGGTCAACAATTATGAATCAAAATTTATCATCATAGTCTCAAGTATTTCCTGGAACAATGAATGTCATCCCCGATGCAACAAAAATGGGTGACCAAGCTATTTGGCTATGATTATGAGATAATTTATAATAAGGGAAAGGAAAATATAGTGGTCAATGCTCTTTCCTAGAAATATGAATAAGATGGGTTCCTTTTCTCCCTCTCCTTCATTGTACCATATTGGCTCCAATTTTTTCATTGGGAATGGTTGCAAGACCCCAAAATTTCTAGCCTACTCCACAAATTGAACACAAATCTTCAGTTTTGCCAAGGTACTCTTGGCATAATGAAGAGATTCTCTATAATGGTCATTTATATTTATGCAAGAAATCCCAACTTAAATCCACAGTGCTTTCTGAACTTCATGCCTCACCCACAGCTAGGAATTTAGGATTTACCAAAACCTATGAATGGGTCAAACATTATTTTTTATAGGAGGGTATGAAACAAGATATTCACACCTTTGTGGTTGAATGTGAGGTTTCTCAATGCAATAAGGGATAAAATGTCAAAGCTTTGGGCACACTACAATCTCTTATGATTCCCCCTACTATTTGGTGTGATGTTTCTATGGAATTCATTGTAGGCTTACCTAAATCGGGAAATAAGTCAGTCATCATGGTGGTCTTCGATCATCTCTCCAAATATGCACATTTTTATGCTCTTCAACACCCATTCAAAACCTCCACAATGGCTCAAATCTTCATGGATAATATCTTCAAGCTTCATGGCATGCCTAATTCTATTATCTCTGACAGAGACCCCACTTTTACCAACAATTTTTGGCAAGATTTGTTCAAGCTACATGACACCCAATTGCATATTAGCATTGCCTATCACCCCCATATGGATGGCCAACTTAAAGTTGTCAACAAGTGTTTGGAAACATATTTGAGGTGTTTTTCATTTGATCGAAAAAATTGGTGGGATCACTGGTTACCCCTAGTTTAATGGTGGTACAACACATATTACCATACAACTACTTTCATGACTCCTTTTGAAGCATTCTATGATCAAAATCCCCCATCAGTTCTCTCATATATGCCAGGGGTCTCAAAGTTTCAGGAGGTTGACACAAATATTACAGTCCGTGAGGCTATTATTCATTCTTTCAAAGACAATTTGATCATGGACCAGAATCGCATGAATCAAAAAGAACATCAAGGTCATTCTAAATTCCATTTTGTTGAAGGGGACCAAGTATTTATTCGACTACAACCTTATAAGAATACTTCACTCAAATATCAACACTGTTAGAAACTTGCGCCCAAATTTTATGGTCCTTATATAGTGTTCAAGCATGTGGGATCAGTGGCCTATCAATTATCTCTACCCTGTCTGTCGAAGCTCCATCCTTTTTTTCATGTTTCCTTCTTAAAGAAGGATATTGGAACTAAGTGCCAAACTCAAACTAGTCTCCCTAAGTTGGATGAAGAAGGTTCCATATGGTTGCAGCCACAAGCAGTCTTGGCCCAGAGAGAACACCGTCTCCGTCAGTGCACCATCTAGGATGTGTTATTCCAATGGAAAGGTACACCACCAGAAGATGCCACTTGGGAGCCAACCACCATTCTACAATAATTCCCTCATCTGAATCCTTCAAGACAAGATTGTTCTTCAAGGGGGAGGGCATGTTAGGGACCTAACCTATCTAACCCCTCACGTAGATAGAATAATATAATTCTATTTAATAAATCCCAATATTAATAAGGCCTAGAAATTAGGAAGAATACGTCAAATGTAATAAGACCTAATAGAATATTTCGCTTCTAGAAGGATCTTCTTGACCTAGATTATTCTTTTGGATAGATATATTTAGTATAAATAGAAGTAGAGGGTATGATAAATCTTGCCTTAGATATTATTTTAATAGATCTATTCTATGTTTGAGGTTTCCCCCTTGAAGAGGCAAGTTAACATTGCTATCGGTAGTCAAAGTGCTCTTTCTTGTGTTATTTTGGTATTTTTCTAGTTATATCATTGTTTCTCTGTCATTTCTAGCTAAAATATTTTTGTTATGCATACTATTTTATATCTAGAATACTATAGTAGTAAAGTAAAATCATCATACATAATAAATATCCATTCAAAAATCATTGAACACTTCCAATATATATATATATATATATATATATATATATATATATATATATATATATATAATATTATTCACATTCGTCGACCTTTTCCACAAGGTCCATTCACATCACACATTTACATTTCTGAGTTTGCCACAGTTCTTGGCCAGTCCAGTTATTTTTACAAACTGGGGGAAACAAGGTGTTACAAGGCTGCACTGCATATAGTCTGGAGTCAAATTAAAATAGGAAGCTCAGATATGAAGTGCCTCGGGACGAGTCACAGGTGAGTGTTGGGGGCCTGTTGGCCCTTGGTTATGGAAGTATGTGAATATCAAGGAAGAAAAGGGAGAATGTGAATTGTGTGGAAGGCACAGTGACTTTTATTGGGTCGAAGTGAACAAAAAAAAAAAAGATGGAGCGAAGCCCGTGAAAGAAATTTGTTGTACAAGGAGATCAGGGATGACAGATAAGTAAGGAAGAAGGATCATGGACAACTCAACAAGTGGAAAAATCCATTGTTGGATGCTTTGGAGCATCGCGTGTGAAGCAAGGAAAGAAAGGTTGGCGAAGCCCTAAAAATACAGGTCAAGTTGGCCTAGGGTTTTAGACACCTAGGGTTTTGGACACCTACGTCTCGACATAAGGTTGTCGGTGAGCTATTGTAATGTATAAATAAATGTCTAAAGGACCTAGGTTAGGTTGGTACTTTGGGTTGGTACGATATTGCTATTGATTTAGTTGTATTGCTAATGTGAGTGAGTATTGTATCGAGAGAGAGAGAGAAGTGCTGAGAGTGAGAGCCTTCTGGTATTGTAAGATCTTCAGCTGGGTGCGAAGATCAACCTTATAGCTAGGTGCATAGGGAGGGGAGAGAAATGAAGGAGAAGAGACAAGATCTTCTAGCTAAGAGCATAGATAAGATTTGTATGATTTACTTAAATATAATATAGCACAATTCTATGGACATATCCCTAGAGAGAGGGTGAACCACATATATTTTGTGTTGTGTGTGATTGGTGTTTTGTATCTGTCATTTATATACTGTTATTTCATTGTTGTGGTAGATCTGATAGATGCATGGAATGGATGAAAGATGACAATTGATATATGAATGTTGTGTTGCTCTTGTGTGAGATCCACTTGATATCCCCTTTGGTTGTAGACATATATGTCCTGCAACCCCCTCATAGTTGCTTCGGGTGAGATTACATCTTCTTCGTAGGTGTTGTCGATAGGGCCAGTAGCTAGGGCTTGTTGGTGCGCTCTTCGAGTTGAACCCTAGGCCTGCCCTTGTGCCAACAGGACAATATCACGACTTACCACACCAGCCAGAGGCAGGATGTAGTCGGGTAGGATGGTCGGGATTAGCTTCACGTTTGCCAAGTCATCTTAGTGCTTGGTTATATTTTCTGTTGTCGATCGGGATTGTCCAGATCTGCAAGCAGTCAATGGAGAGGCAAATGGGGCGTTGTTCTCAATAAATTTAACAATCTCAAAATCTTCCTCTATCGAGGTTCCATGAGCACTCATATATATCTAGGTGAGTCTACCACATAGGGTTATCATCTTTCCTCTAAATAATCTTATTCCTCCCAATGAAGGAATCATAGCAGGATTTCCTAATGTTTCCCAAGTTATTTCTATCATGATATTTACCTGTGTTTTTTCATCCATAACACAGTCAAAGTCGAAGTCTCCTATTCTTACTTCTATGCATTCTTTTTCTTGGAACATCTCTGATAAGTTGATGTTTTTGTGATCATTTAGGGTTTCTTTCATTTGTAGCAATACATTCTCTGATTCTTTCTAGGGTTTTGTAATGGTCTCAGTTTGTTGACCTCCCTTAGGGTTTTCTTGTCTTATATTCATTCTTTCGAGCTTAACAATCATTCTAGGGAAATCTAAAACTTCATGATCCATGGCTTTACAACAAAGACAACTAGGTCTTCTACTAGGGCATTCCTTAGCAAGATGTCCCAGTCTTTTGCAACTACAACAAAGGGTTAGTCTTCTTTTTCTTTGAAATGATCCCCAACCTTTCCTATACTGCGCACTAGGATTATAGTAGCTAACCTGCAAAAAATTATTTATAGGGTCCTACATCCATTTGTTAGTCCAAACATTCTTTCTATGCATAGGAATAACATATCTTTCACTATTTTTGTCAGATCTACTCATATCAAACCTTCTTTCATCTAGTTGTGCCCTACTTTTCAAGCTAGGACAGAATTTATCAAACATATCTAGATCCATACTTTGGATGTTAAGCCTTAATATTGTCTCATTACCCCTTAATTGGGGCATATTACATTAGTAATGTTATTTTATTTATGTTGGATTTATTCCATTAGTTGTAATTATACCTCCTAGTCT
>CBVK0100527301.1:0-11923 GCA_900067695.1 Picea abies
AGGGTTTCCCAGGATAAATTTTGTGTCTCTTGTGAATGTGTATTTCTCAGTGATCTTGTTCTTATGATGCTCTTATCTCTTGAAATGCAAAGAACTATAATAATGACATAAAAATTAACACTTACAACTCAAAATGATACAAATCTAGTTGATGTAAAGAGGTCTTCAAATGCCGAAGTAGAAACAAACCATGGGTATGAAGAAGACTCAATTCCGAAAGTTAATCAAGAAAAAGATACAAGTATACGAAGTAAAGATCAAGTTTCAAGGATTCCTTATCGACATCCTAATCACAAAAGTCGATATGTCAACCAATAAGCGTATCAACAGAAACTAATGACTGATATGATGAAGAATATTACTTCCACTACAAGGGGTGTTGAAATTAGAAGCTATCATGGGAGTTGAAATACATCAAGTTTTTTCCAAGAACCCTATAAACACCCAGTTTTGCAGAAGATCAAATTAGGGTGGGAAGACTCTTTTACAATTTGACATTTTTTCTCAGTGATTAGAAGATCCTATTGTCTTAGGTCTTCAACGATCACTAACTCAAGAATAAATAATCAAGAGACAATAATTACAAGCCATAATAAGAGATAAGTCTTCCATAAAGTATGCTTTGAGGAAAAAGCATTTTTAAGGGGAAGGAAATGTTATGAACACAATATATATAGAAACAGATACAATTAATAATAATTAAACACATCATAAATCAAAAGTCATGTCTTATCTAAAGGGCATGTCTATTCATGAAAGGGAACCCCCTGTGAGGATATATAAACAGGGCCCCATTCTCATTGTATTCATCTCATCTCATATTCATTATTCATATTATTATTATTATCCTATATGGATTTATGTGTAATATCCTATTTATGTTGGATATTCATTGTATGAGTGAACTTTGTTCGTCTCACTTAAGGGAGTGATGATCATGTTCTATGCTTTAGGGTTTTCCAAGGAGCCCAAGCTCATAAATTAAAGGCTAAAATTAGATTAAAAAACATGCAAATGAATGAGAAAGGTCAAAGAGCCAACTTGATCTAGATGGAATCACGAATGGTCTCATGTAGCTCCCGTAATCAACGTCTGAAAATCACTCCCAAAGGGGGAAAAACTCAAAGAAAAAGGAAAATAGTAAAACGAAAAGTGAGGATGACTTGTTTTTTCCCTAGTTGATTTTTTAAATGTCCAAATTAAGTCATTTACACCCCTCTTTTCACATTTATAAAGTTTATTTTTGAGTTTTTGTCCTTTTTAAAGAAACTACTAACATTTTTTGCCCAGAACAATATGATTATGTAGGAATTTACGAAGAATATATTTTTGATGACCTTCTGATGCTATTGAGAAAACTTCGTCATACTTCACGCTAATTAAAATATGAAGAGACATATCTTGGGTGGTGGGTTATCACTTTTTCAGCCCCAATAGACTAACTATGAAAAAGGAACACTCTAGTCAATATCGACTAGAAGAGTTCTCCATCGTATCTTTTTATACTTTTTCGGACCTCAGAGACTAAAATCACGAAAAAGGACAACCCAAGAGTCTTCTTTAAGTTATTTTCAAACTCCCTAAACATGAAAAACAACCGATTTTTCCTTCTATGGACTTGCAAAATTACACACTGAAGGTCCCATCTGGGGACGAACCCTTACTTCTTCTAGTTCATTAAATAAAGGAAGATGAACTTACCTAAGGTGAGTTATATCGATCATGTGTTATCCTCCTCAAGATTATTACATAAAAAAGAGGTACTCATCAATCTGGATGGGGGACAAATTGAAGGAAGTGGGTCAAGTTTCTTATAAACTTTTTAGGAATCTCTTGTAGTTTCCCTTGAACATGACACTTGTTTCCACTTTTACTATACACTTGAATAATCCATTAATCCTCTGCACTGGAATTATTGGGTCAGATAGGGATGTGGGATTACAAGATTGGTCATATTACTACGCATCTTTTCCCGTGCCCGTCTGATAGTGCTCGTTAGTGCTCGTCTGAGAAGGAAGGATATTTCTTATTGACTGTCCTATTAGAAGGGAGGGTGAGGGCGAGCTTGTGAGATAGAGGTAGTTGAAGAGAACTTCCGAAGAATTAGGGGACGAATAACTACGCATACCACCGACGAATAATAAGGAGATGAGCCCACCAACAAATCAGGTCACACAACGGGAGCATACAGGGACCACTGCTTCACCTGCATCACGACCCGCATCACATCACCACTGGATTTGAAATTGAAGGAACTTGTCCAGGTGGCTGGTAAGGTAAACACTGAAGTTCAGGCAAGTAAGCAGCATAACTGGCGTACCAATCCTATGATTCCTTCTACTCTTTTGACACATCCAAATAATTCCTTATTACTCGCTGCATTATGTTTTGGTCCACTCTAAGTCTATGCTGCCAAGTCTTACATCGTGCCTCAATGTTCAAGGGAAGTCTCTGCCTTAAAATACAACCATCCACAAAGTTACCATTTTCCATACCCATGTCAGTCATTTTTCATATACTATATATTATCACCTTCCTGTGACAAGTTTCGTGTCGATTGACAGGGGATACATCAATGCCCTCCTTCGACGAGTCTTTTCCTGCTGACTTCAACAAATTACTCGAGAAATAGACTTAGGAACACATCAGTACCTTGGGACCTGCATACCTCAATGGAAGGCCTCCTTGCATTCAACAGTGGGTATTCATCAAAGCCCCTTGATCAACTGATTCCACGAATGTTTGACTTCAAATCATTTTTCACATTCCCTGGATTGTACTTTAAAGGTACCTTGAAAATCATCAACATCAATGGTGATTTATCTTGCACTTGTTAATGGTATACCTCAATGACAGGTAATCAAGTGGTTTTTTTCATGTTCGACATTAAATCACCTATTCACATGGACAAAATCGTATTGTTATAGGATCAGGACGAAGACCTTGGGTTGAGTATTCATCTATATATACACTTTACCCAGGTTTCTATGGAAATTATCCGACTAGTATACTTGTTTTAACATAGATCCACTTTGTATTGGTCTATGGCTATGCTCTTATCACATCGTAGTCCACTATGTATTCTTTCATGGTTGCGATCAAGTTAGGGCATAAGAGAGATGGATCCACATTGTATCTCTATTGTCCATATCCTTAGTCAATATCATCATGGATCCGCAGTGTATTTATTGGCGTCCATTCTCTGAGTCATTTGTATTCCTTTGAAGAATCTACAAAGTGTTTCGGCCATCAACATTCATTTTTTGACTTCACACTTTGGGGGGGAATCTGTTACACATCAAATTTCCTCACATTGACAATGTCACATTTTCATTGTCATAAGTGTCGTAAGTATCAAACTTTTTTTGCAAGTGTCGCATCACGAACAACACCATGAAAAAACTTGCTACAACCCTTAAAACATGTTAGAAGATGAAGCCCCATCATATGACAGTTGGAACAAATGTTTTTCTATGGAATTATTCATCTTGGCAACTTTTTGGAAGATCAACACTCCCATGCTCATACACAGGGATCACTAGCACTCCTTGTCCATCTCAAGGGGAGCATTGTAGCTCTTTGTTGCCCATTCTAAGGGAGCGTTGAGTTGGTTGAGGAAACCTTGGAAGAAATCTCATTTTCTTCTAAAGACAACTATGGATGGATCAAGTTGGTTTGGCTTGAATCTAACTCCAGGGATGCATCTAAGGAAGATGTCACAAATATTGGAGCCATATCCTCAAGTAATTCCAAATATACCCAAGGTAGTTGAGCCTCTCAAAGCCTGTAAATGGAGGCATTCCCATGGTGAAACAAGAGGGAGAAAATCAACAAAGCATTGTTATTTTGATTGTGAATATTTAGAACAAGGGTTGGATGAGGAGGACTTGGAGAGGCTACTGCAACATCATATGAAGATTGTAAGTTTCCTTTTGAAGTTCTCATTTCCTTCATACTTGGCCTATTTCCTTCAAGTATGTGGTTTCAAGTGCTTGTCTATGTCTAATTTGATTTTCATAGATGAATTTGATTTTCATAATCCATTAGAGTAGAAGGAAGTTACTTGTTTCTTGTTGTTCATTGTAGGTATTGATTTGTGCCCATAATTGGATCAAGTTTGCAGATAGGAGAAACTGGGACAAACATCGTAAATAGAGTACATCCTACTTTACCTTCTCCTCTCTTTTTTGATAAGCAAAATGAGTTTATAGGAATGGTAGTGTCCAATTGATTGTTTCTGTCTTGGTAAAAGGATCAATAATCCAAGGGAAAGTTCACCTGTCTGCAGGGGAATATTTATGTAACACACATATTCATATGTTGTGGGAAATAATCATTCTGGGAGATTTCTTGGTGATTCTTTTCTTGATTTCGACGGGAATCTTCTTATTTTTCATCGCACCTGACAAAACTTGGATTGATGCACATTTGGTAGTCATTATGCTTGGTGCATTGCTGAAAAAACCCATTTCTATGTGCACTTTATGGCATTCATCACACATTTCCTTCAATGTGCACAAAACTATGGAATGAGTATGCACAACTTTGTTTGTGTGCGCATGCAAAACTGGACCCAAAATTTTGGGTGCCAACAAAAATACCTGGGGAAATCAAATTTACTATGGCTAAGCTTTACAACTTGGACCAAAAAAACTCTGGGGTATCAGATAAAACCAATCATGTACCCCCCCACTTCTTAAAAAACACATTCATAATTACATCATCATTTCAATTCAGGTACAACAAGCATTCAAATATGATTTACAACAACACACAGATTGTCATTTCTCCTTGTTACCAAAATATAATCCCACTAATATCATTCTCATCTCATCACCATCGCTTCTTCTTTGTGTCTTCTTTATCTAGAATATTCCTTCTTTGTCATTAACCATTCATCTCCATTCTGTGTTTGCTTTTTCTTGTTAGAGTAGCTAATTCTAACAATGAAATTATATTAAGTTAGTTAGTCTCAATACATTTGTTAATTTCCATTGCAAAGTGCAGATTGATACATGAGCAGCCTAGAATTCACCTTTACTCATCTATCATGTGTCACAATGTTTACTTTGGAACCACCAACCACACAGACTGTCCTCTCATGGCCTTCCATGTCTTCTTTGTGGAGTAATGCACTTGATGGGTATTAATCTATGAAATGAGACCTTTTCCATACATTTCAAATCTTTTTTTTCACCAAAAAACCTGATCAAGCACGATATTCATGACCAAATCCAATGCCTCCTCCCATGACTTCATAATCGCAACAAGATATTGATCAAACCACTTCTATTTCCAAGAGGATGTAAGCAAACTGGCATACTATTGGAGATCCACATTCTCTCTATGCATACTCTTGGTAGCCTTCTTCATGTCCAGTGCAAATACCACCACACCCATACCATCATACTTTTACCTACTCTTTGGTAGACGAATTTCAATTCTTGTATTCATTTAGCAATAGGCTCTCCCATGACTCTACCTCATCCTTTCCATTACTCTCTCTTTATTGATCCATCAAGAAAATGATACAAAGGATCAATATCTTAGGAAATTTACCCATTCCAACACCTCAATTGTGTTGAAAGACCACACAATCCCTGATTCTAGACCTTTGTCAGGACTCCCTCACACATCGAAATGATGGATGAATTGAGACATGCGGTCCTATAAGACGCGAGTAGCCTCAGACCATGGATGGAATATGTGATATATATGAATCTCTCCTTCCACCTCCATCAACTTTGCCTCCTTCCCACAACTCTATAGCATCTCATAGTACAATATCCCACTCACTTTAAGAACATCCAATCCTACCACAATCACCAACACGAGAAGTAGTGGAATGTCACATAGGTTGGGAGATTGAGCCCCTTGGGGATTACAAGATGGATGGTCAATATTGTTTTATAAAAATAGGATCGTAGAGCAATAAAATAAAACAAATGCAGAAATAAAACAAAGAAGATACACAATACAATAAAGACATGGATATACGTGGTTCACCTAGTGTGGGATATGTCCACCAGAAAAATTTCCAAGTCCTTCCTTTTTATTATCCATCAAAATGAAGGGATACAACCTATAACACACCCGTTGTAGCTTCCTCTACTTTCTCTCACAATATTCTCTCTCAGAATACAATATTTTCCATAATACATAGGTGCAATACAATTCCCTCATAAAAGAGGGTTGCCTTCTAGGGAAAAAAATACCTAAAAATAAATTCTATCGTAAGATATGCAACCTTATAATGAGCGGTCCAGATTGACTATGAAATTACAATATTTTACAAGGAAATTTTTTCCAATATTTCGCTTCGGAAGCACTGCCCCTGAATTCCCCGCCAGGGGGGCTACAAAAATTGTATTCTCCCCCTCTGGACCACCTTGGTCACATTTTTTGGGGGGAAAGCCCCCCCACACTCCCCCGTTAGGGAATGGGGTTCAAGCACAGCTGAAAAAATCCTCTGAATAAGGAAGATAATCAGGCTCCACAACCAACAATCTCCTACTTGGAGACTGATCAAAACAACTCCACTACTGTTGTACCTGCTGGGCTATACTCCACCTTGGACCTGGAAAATTTCTCATATTCACCTTCATGCTTGAAGACCAACTGAAACTGAGCAAGAACTCAGTTTATCCCTGGTTACTCCCTTTGTTAACATGTTTGTAGGATTCTAGCTAGTATGTATCTTTTCCAACTTCAAATGTCCATCTTCCAAGACATATCGTATGAAATGGTACCTGATTTGTATATGCTTAGTCTTTGAATGGAAGGTTCAGTTCTTTGCAAGATGAATTACACTCTCACTATCATAGTACAACCTATTATTCTCCTACTTCTTTCCCACTTCCTCCATAAACCTCAGTAACCAAATTATTTCTTTACTAGCCTTTGTAGCAACAACATACTCTGCTTCTGTTGTTGAAAGTGCAACAACCTTTTTTAGTTTTGAAATCCAACTTACTGTTGTTCCACCTACAGTAAAAACATACCCTGTGGTGCTTCTCCTGCTATATTTATGTAATATTCCAGATATAAAAAGTATGCAAAACATAAATAAAATGTTAGAAATGGAAAATAAACAACAATATAACCAGAACAACACCACAATAACACTGAAATGATATCAGAATAACACCAGAAAGAGAACTTTGATTCTGAGAGCAATGTTCACTTTCCTCTTCGTGGGGAAAAACTCCAGTCGAGCAGAGTTCTATTACAATAATATCCAAGCTAGGGTTATCATACCCTCGACTCCTATTTATACTAAATATGTCTATCAAAAGAACCATCTAGAGGGAGATCCTTCTAGAAGCGGAAGCTTCTATTAGGTCTTCTTACATTTGACTTATTCTACCTTATTGAAAGGCCTTATTAATATTGAACTTTATTACATCCGAATATATTGTTCTACCTACTTAAGGGGTTAGGTCCCTAACATGTCCCCCCCCCTTAAAAACAACCTTGTCCTCAAGGCTTGAGATGTGGAAATTGCTGCAAAATGGTAGTTGGTTCCCAAGTGGCATCTACTGGAGTTGTATCTTTCCACTGAACTAACACTTCCTTGATGGTTCGTTGATGCAGGTGATCCTCACACTGGTCCAAAACTGCTTGTGGATGTAGCCAAATGGATCCTTCTTTTTCCAACTCGGGAAGGTTGGTTTGAGTTTGGAAATTAGTTCCAATCACCTTCTTTAAGCATGAAACATGAAAAATAGGATGTAGCTTAGAATGAATGGGCAAAGCTAACTGATAGGCCACCCATCCCACATGCTTGAGAATGGTATAAGGACCATAAAATTTGGGCACCAACTTTTGACAATGGTCGGCCTTGAGGGAATTTTGATTGTAAGGTTGCAGTCGAAGAAACATTTGATCCCCTTCTGCAAATTGGCGTTCAGATCGACCTTGATCTGCTTGTTTCTTCATGTGATTCTGGGCCATGAACAAATTCTCTTTGAGGGTACAAAAAATAGCCTATCGAACTGTAAGCGTTTGGTCAACCGCCTGGACCTTCGAGACACCTAGTAAATATGAGAGAACTGAAGGTGGATTTTTTCCGTATACCGCTTCAAAAGGAGTCATGTAGGTAGCTGTATGGTATGAAGTGTTGTACCACCATACATCTAGGGGTAACCATTGAGCCCACTGATTTTTCTTTTTTGATGCAAAACACCTCAAATATGTTTCCAAACACTTGTTGACAACTTCAGTTTGACCATTATTCTTGGGATGATAAGCTATGCTGAGATGCAATTGGGTGCCTTGTAGCTTGAATAGTTCTTGCCAAAAATTGCTGGTGAAAGTTGGGTCACGATTAGAAACAATAGAATGCGACATGCCATGAAGCTTGAAGACTTGATCCGTGAAAAGTTGAGCCACGATGGATGTTGTATATGGGTGTTGAAGAGAACATAAATGAGCATACTTGGAAATGCGATCCACTACCACCATAATGACCAATTTATTTCTCGATTTAGGTAAGCCTGTAATAAAATCCATAGAGATATCCCTCCAAATAGTAGGTGGAATCGGAAGCGGTTGTAGTGTGCCAAGAGATTTGGATGTTTCTCCCTTGTTGCATTGACACACATCACATTTAGCTACAAAATTACAAATGTCTTGTTTCATACCATTCTAGAAAAAAGAACGTTTGACCCTGTCATAGGTTTTGGTAAACCTGGAGTGCCCAGCTGTGGGTGTAGCATGAAGCTTAGAAAGTACTGTGGATTAACTTTTGACTGTTTACTTAAATACAAACAAACTTTGTATCGAAGCTCATCATGGATCTAAGAGTACCCTGGGGAAATTGGAGAATTAGTCTGCCATTGTTGTATTAGATGTGAACTTTTGGGATTGTGTAGCCATTCCTGGCGAACGGCTTGGAGCCAATCTGGTACAATGAACGAGAGAGAAAAAAGGGATCCTTCATCTTCATATTTTTGGGAAAGTGCATCCGCAACGAAATTGTCTTTTCCTTTCTTATAAATGATCTCATAATCATATCCAAAGAGCTTAGTCACCCATTTTTGTTGCTCTGGGTAGGAAATGCATTATTCTAGAAAATACTTGAGGCTTTGATGATCTGTCTTAATTTGGAAGCATTGCCCCAATAGATAAGGGATCCATAGATCAATGACATGAAAAATAGCCAACATTTCCTTTTCATAGATTGATTTGCCCAAATTCCATTCAGATAGTTGTTTGTTGGTAAAGGCCAAAGGCCAACCCTCTTGCATAAGGACAACGTCAATTCCTTTCCATGAAGCATCACATTCTAGGAAAAATGTCTTTGTGAAATCGAGAAGGGCCAGGAATGGAGTGGTGCACATGGCTATCTGTAAGGTTTGAAAATCCTGAGAAGCTGCTGGAGTCTAAGTGAAAGAATTCTTTTAAGGAGTGCAGTGAGAGGTTCCACAATCTTTCCATAATTCTTAAGAAACTTGCGATAATAACCTGTTAAGCCCAGAAATCCACACAATATTTTGAGAGTCTTTGGATGAGGCCAATATTTCATAGCTTCAATCTTTTTAGGATCCACCCTGATGCCATCCTTTCCAACAAGATGACCCAAGTACTTGACTTCCGAGGCACCAAAAGCACATTTAGACTATTTCAAGAAAAGTTGGTGCTGAGAGAGTAGATGGAGAATTTGATCCACATGAGCTAGATGGTTTGTTCAGGTTTTTCTATAGATGAGGATATCATCAAAGAAAACTAAGAAAAAATGACGGAGAAAAGGACAAAATACATGATTCATGAGGCTTTGGAAGGTGGAGGGGGCATTACACAAGCCAAAGGGCATGACCAAAAACTCATAGGGCCCCTCACGAGTTCTAAAGGCAGTTTTAGGAATGTCTGCCTCTTTCATACGTATCTGGTGGTAGCCAGAACGAAGATCAAGTTTAGTAAAGAACCAGGCACCACTCAATTCATCCAAGAGGTCATCAATGACAGGAATGGGAAATTTGTCTTTAATGGTGAGTTTTTTGAGGGCGCGAAATTTAGGACACATGCGCCAAGAACCTTGTTTCTTCAGGACCATGACCACAAGAGAAGAGTAGGGGCTCGTATTAGGGTGGATAATGCCTACATTAAGCAATTCTTGAACCATTTTCTCAATTTTATTTTTTTGGGAAAAGGGGTGACGATAGGGACAGATATTGGGAGGAAGGCTTCCTGGTACAAGGGGAATGGAATTATCATGAACACCATGGGAAGGAGGGAGTCCCTGGGGAGTGGAAAATACCACTTTATGTTTAGAGAGGATGGATTAGAGGTCTTATAGCACAAAGGGTGTCTCAATTGCTTGTATGGCATGGAGCTGGGAAATAACGCCAAAATGACCTTTTTTGAGCAGCTTTTCCATGCGATGGGAACTAATGATCTCAGGTGAACTGACAGTGATTCCTTGGAACTTATATTGTTGGCCCTGTTGTTCGAATTGCATGGTTAATTCCTTAAAATCCATGAGAATGGGATCTAAAGTCCTTAGCCAGTCTGCACCCAACATAATGTCACAACCACCCATATCGATAGAAAACACATGAGATTTCAGGTGGTAGTCACCAATTTGGAGACACAGATTTATTTCCTGTGTGTATGAATCCATCAACCACAGGTTTATGTGCATAATGAAAAATATCTGTAGCTTAAAGACGTCAGAATACATCTCTACCCTGAAAAAAATTAACCCACAATTTTCTGCAGAGGAAATTGCTATGATACCACTTGTAATATTCCAGATATAAAAAGTATGCAGAACAGAAATAAAATGCTAGAAATGGAAGATAAACAACAATATAACTAGAACAACACCAAAATAACACTGAAATGATATCAGAATAACACTAGAAAGAGAACTTTGATTCTAAGAGCAATGTTCAATTACCTCTTCGAGGGGGCAACCTCCAGTCGAGCAAAGCTCTATTACAATAGTATCCAAGCTAGGGTTCTCATACCCTCAACTCCTATTTAGACTAAATATGTCTATCAAAAGAACCATCTAGAGGAAGATTCTTCTAGAAGCAGAATCTTCTATAAGTTCTTCTTACATCTGACGTATTCTACCTTATTGCAAGGCCTTATTAATATTGACCTTTATTACATCCAAATATATTTTTCTACCTACTTGAGGGGTTAGGTCCCTAACACTTTATCAACTGCCATATATGAATAAACATATCCTTGTAGAATAGTGTCTGAACTTCCAAAACATAATGCATGAGTAGAAGTACCTCTCAAATACCTAAGAATCCACTTTACTACCTCCCAATGTTCTTTACCTGGATTGTTCATATACTTTCTCACAACTCCCAATGCATGTGCAATATCTGGTCTTGTGAAAACCGTCACATACATCAAGCTACCAAATGTTGATGAATAAGGGACCTTGGACATGTATTCTATCTCCCTTGTGTCTTGGGACACATTTCCTTAGTTAATTTGAAATGGATGGCCAAAGGTGTACTAACTAGTTTTGCATTCTGCATTCTAAACTTCTCCAACACCTCTCTATGTACTTACCCTAAGACAATGCCAATTTTTTATTTTTATTGTCTCTTGTTATTCTCATACCAAGGATTTTCTTTGCAATACCCAAATCCTTCATCGCAAATGAATTAGCTAATTTCTTCTTGAGAACATTTATATCTTGCATATTAGACCTTGCAACAAGCATGTCATCTACATACAATAGCAAGATAATATAGCTTCCATTTTCTATCCTTTTAAAATAAACACATTGATCAAAATGACATCTACTATAAACTTGTTCTATCATAAACCTATCAAACTTCAAATATCATTGCCTTGGAGCTTGATATAGGCCATACAAGCTCTTCTTCATCTTGCATACCAAATTTTCCTTCCCTTTGACCTCATACCCCTGTGGCTGCTGCATATAAATCTCTTC
>CBVK0100527302.1:0-11923 GCA_900067695.1 Picea abies
TATCTGATTATTGATCCTTGAGAGAACTGGTTCATTTGATTATCCATTTTGACTGTCTGAATGTCACACTGTAGTTCAGTTATCCCATTGATCCACACATACAAAAAACTCAAAAACAAGTTTACTTTAAGTTACCAAGCATCTTTGTCTTACAACCACAAAGAGTTTCTTGGAGTGATAACAAATGGAAGAAACAACACAGATAAAGGAGATGGAGCAACAATTCCACACGGCGACCGAGATGTTCAATAAGGAAGCACATCTATGGACGAAGCTCGAAGAGGATCAACAATTCCAGTAGTGGGACCAGGAAGGAGAAAGGATAAGCGCAACTATCCAGGACCTCAAGTAGAGGAACAAGACAATGTCGATCACAAAGCCCATCAAAGGAGTGCAGTATATGAAGAAACTACAGGCATAACTCATAGCCACACAGATGCAGAAGAAGGAGAACCAAGCTTAAATGGAACCGCTCCAAGAGCGAGTAGCAGAGGTCATTGTGCAGGTGACGCAAAGAAGAACATGGCACAAACTCAGGCAGAGTGCATAGAGATTATCAGCGACGATATTGCAGTGTAGGTATTGGATGCACTCAGGGATAAGACTGCGTAGGCTCAAACACAAGCAAAGTAACTCACAGAGAAGTTCCAGGCTATCGTAGGAGATATAGAAGAAATGCACAAGGTTTAGGTGGCATGGGACGAGCCACATGTCAGTGTTGGGGGCATGTTGGATGTAGGTCGGATCATAAAGAAAGGTTATTTTTGGAGGAGAAGCATGCAAGAGGAAAAAGACAGCTAGAAGGAAAAGTAGCACGTGCAAGAGAGGCAGGCAAAGCGTGCATGCATGGAAGACCTAACGACGCTAGGGTTAGGGGTTTTGTAATGCATTGTAATGGATGGTGAGCCGATGATATAAATAAGTAATACTTAGGAGAGGAGAGAGGGCTGACACGGAGGGAAAAAGAAAGGAAGAGTATTGTAAGAATTGTATGAATCATTAAGCTGGTGAGCTAAGGAAGGAGTGAGTGACTCGATCCTGAGGGTTAGATCATAGGTTGATGAGCCTAGTGCGATCTAGTCACCCTCGCAGGGATCGAGGAGCCCGTGGGAAAGAGGGAGAACTAAGATTCTAACCACGCACACCATGAGGTATTTCCAAACTATAATAAAAGCTTGAGAGCCAGATCTTTGTGGATGTATCCCAGGAGCGGGTGAACCACGGTAACCCTATGTTATGTGAATGAATGTATGCATATTTATGTTGAATTAGTTGATGAATGTTAGATGAATGAAGTAACTAAGTAGATCTGATATTTTGCATGCATGCATAGAATGAATGTAATAACTAGATGCTAGATGGAATGAATAAATTTTACAATGCACAAGCACAGATCTCACTCAATCTCAAGTTGCAAACACCAGAGTATTGCAGCCACCCATAGAGATATCTCGGGTGAGACTATGCAGTACACTCTGTGTGTTGTGTTTCCTTCTGGGTTACCAGAGGGGTCGATAGTGTTTAATGGATTTTGTTGGGAAGCTTCTTAGTTCTAAACCAAGGTCAATCTGTGATGGTCAATGAGAATCAAAATACCCCATAAGGAGTCCTCAAGACCAATAGAAGAAGAGTAGATAAAGGGAAAAACCAACAACATTTTATTAACTAAATGGTATCATAGAAGGAAATTTTACTATGGCATGGCCCAGCCTAGGGTTGGAAATGTTACAAGGTGATATCATAGAAAAAAGAATAGAGCTAATGAGACTCATCTAGGTGGATGGGTATGCTACATGGTATGGTCTCATGTCTCGAAAAAAGTTAATTCCCTGCCACTCTGAATCTACAATTTGAAAATTGCCCAAATCTAGTTTGAAATCATAGAAATTTTGGTGATATTCTTCTAGATTCATCCCAACAGTTTACAAATTGACATTTCAAACCAAAAAATGTGGTCCATCATGAGGAAAAGATATGAAGAAAATCTTATTAATAATAGAATATTTATATGAAAAAATAGGTTTAAGTTATAGTAGAGAGATGACTCATTATATAATGGAAAACCTAAAATATTTTAGCTCTCTACTATAGCTTAAATCTAATTATTCATATAATTATCTTGTTACTAATTATATTTTCTTCATATATTTTCCTGATGATGGACTACATTTGTTTGGTCCGAAACATCAATTTGTAAATTGTTGCGATGAATATGAAAGAATATCACCAAAAACTATTGATCGCAGAAGTCTTAAAACTGAAATCATAGAAATTAATTGACCACAAATCTTAATTTGAAATATGGAATCGCCCAACTCTAGTTCGAACTGTTTTATATTTTCACATTCCATATTTATATTAATGTTAATTTAATTTTGTGAGTCGACATTGTAATTTTATTTTTTTAACCTACATGTGAGCCAACATTCTAATTTTTTAACCTACAATTGACATGTCATTATTACCCATGTACATGACAACATCTCTCCCATACTAGGCTAGAGAGTGCCTCTTGACACAATCAAAATAAGGGTTCAAATGGGGGATGGTCTTCAAAAGGGAGAGGGAGAATATGAGGGGACAACATGAGAAATAAAAACATAAGGGTTAGGGATCAAAGAGTTAGCTAGATTTGACGCTTCCCCTTAATTAAGGATTGATAATTGATTTTGGACATGAATGGAACACATGTCATTTCTAACCTTTTATTACACCTTGGGCTCATTCTTAGAATATTTCCATTTGATTAAAAAAAACTAGAAACCATCATTGTTGAAAGAAACCTCCTCCTTATCTTTAGAAGGGAATTTTATTTCCAAGTGATCATATTCATGACATGTATAACACTAGAATGGAATGATTTCATGATATAAATCCTACCTAAACCCCCTCACAACATTCTTGATAATCATTTTTTAAGAATGGGCTTGCTCAATTCTAGCATGATGCAAAACCTCACATAAGAGGCAATGTTTTATTCTTAATTCAATCAACGAGATCATATCAAATCTATCAACAAGCATTTTCAAGCATTCGGGATTCCAAAATTCATAAGGCAACAAGTCCCGCTACAAAGCACAAAGTCCTTGCCTTTGGGGAACTAGTGTCGTTTCTAGAATGCTTGTTTTGCAAAGTTTGGCGGAATTGTAATATGAAACTTATTTTCACAAGAGTCAAAAATAGCCTTCAAACACACTATCATTGAGCATCCAAAGGCCTATAAGACATCTACTAGAGGGTTGGAAAAATATATCTTTAATATAGTGTTTGGTAGATGGGAATAAACTCGGAGTTCTTGATCAATGCAATATAATCCTAAAACAGTCAAATATGGGTATACTCACCAGGTTTGATTAGAAGAGAAAAAAAATGCATTGGTCCTTCGTTCGAACATAGTATCTTCAAAAGTTTGAGACTGCCTAGCTCATGGTTTTCTCTATAACATGGGAAGCCATTCTCTAGTTTTTTTGTGGTGAAATCAAATGAGTGTCATCCCATACCTCTATTGACAATTTCATTACTCATTGTAGATGATATTTGATACTTAAAAGAATACTATGGGAGTTTGATGATAATATGTCCACCAACATAGAGCTACTAGAGTTTCTTTCTTCCTCGCTAATTTTAGAATCCATGAACCTCACACCAAAACTGGAGGAGACGAATTGAGAAAGGAATGGTGTGGAGTAATAACTCGAAATGTCGATAGTGATAAATTATGATGGGGTGAAGTGTGATAAACCTCTCATACACAACGATACCAATGACTCTTTGTTTATGGGGGTGTGTCCTTCCATGTGTGATAAACCTCTCATACACAATTATACCTAGGATTCTCTGTTTATGGACGTGTTTCCTTCCACGTGTGATAAACCTCTTATCACTACAAGGAAAACACCTTCTAGCGGAGGTGGGTGGGCGGAGGTTTTTGTGGAGGTTTTAACACCGGTGCGCCTAAGTCGACCATGTGCACTAGTGCATCTAAGTCGACCGTGTGCACCAGTGCTCCTAAGTCGCATGTGTGCACCGGTGTTCTTACAAAACATAACACCCCAGTGCTTAACAAATAGATTGCATCAATAACCACTATTAATATAAAATACTAAAATATTGTCAGTGCTCGCCGATAAAAAAGCTCACCAGTGCTCTCTGATAAAAAAGCGCACTAGTGCTCCCCCAATAAAAGAACGCATCAGTTCTCCCTCGATAACAAAGCACATCGATACTCCAAAACATAACGCCCTAGCGCTTAACAAAAAAAGCGCATTGATAATCGATATTAATATAAAATACTAAAATATTGTTTTCTATTTTATAAGAAATAAAATGCATCGCAGTGCTCCCCAATAAAAAAGTGCACCAGTGCTCCCTTAATAACAAAGTGCATTGATGCTTCCCCAATAACAATGTGCATCAATGCTCTCCCCAATAATAAAGTGTGTCGGTGCTCCCCCAATAAAAAAGTGCATCGATGCTTCCCCAATAAAAAAATCACATCGGTGCTCCAAAACATAATACCTCAGTGCTTAACAAATAAAGTGCATTGATAACCGTTATTAATATAAAATACTAAAATATTGTTTTCTATTTTATAAGAAATAAAATGCATCGCAGTGCTCCCTAATAAAAAAGTGCACTAGTTGATCCAGGAGGATCCGGAAATGCTCACAGAGGTCTAGGAGGATCTGGAACATCCATAGAGGTCCAGAATGGTTCAATAATGCTCAAAATTTGACCGTTCCAAATTCTCTCAAAAAACAAAATCAATGCGTAGATATCGTCGTTATATTTCCAACGATGCAAATGGCACGTCAAAATAAGTACGTATGCAAAAGTTATGAGCGGTCAAAGTTCAAGTCGAACCTGGAAAAAGTCAAAGGTGACATGTGTCACCACCGCAAGGGTGACACATGGTACATGATTGTACAACTATACAGTTGTGATGTGGCATGAAGGTCGGTAGCTCACTGGGTAGATCATACATCTAGGTGGATGAATTATATGTCAACACGTGGCAAGGGATAACCAATAAGAGGTCGCCACATGGTGACCTCCCATTGGCCACTAATGGTCTAGTTATGTAAAACTTATGGAATCAACAAGGGTCGAAACCACAACCTCCATAAGTCTTAGAAAAGCCTCCCCTACCATCGTGCCACCATAGTGTTTCTTAACACTATACATCACGATAATTATTTAAGGTTGTATGGTGGTCCGAATGGAGTGTAAAAGGGTCGAGGGATTAATCCCTTGACCCATATTTATTGTTTTTGTTTTGTAATATAACCATGCGACCACGTGTAATAATCATGGGCCATAAATCATGGAGGTTTGAACCAACGTATGTTATAAATAACATATGGTTATAAAAACCAAATAACCATACAATAAAACCAACGAAGTATATGGAGGTCGGTGGGGCTTGAACCCTTGACTTACCATATATATACCAATAACTTAAAAAATTCTGCCATAAGTGCGGGTTGGTTATGAAAGCTTGCCAAATTATATTTAATGCCCAAAGGTGGATTCTGAAGGAAGTTACGGGCGCGCCCTATTTAATGGCATGCAACCCGAGGTGTGTACACATTATTAATTTATGCAAAGATTTGTCTTGAAGTACATGCCCAAGGGTACATAGACTTTGAGATACACCATAAAGCGTGTCGAGAGGTCCCTTAACTGAATTTAGAGAAATTTGTACTCATTTTGCATGATTTTTCACAAGGAATTCAACGATGCACTCTGTTTTTGCACTTGAGCAACATGTAAAAAAGGTAATTGTAAAATGCAATTATTTGAGCATTAATCGCCATTGGATGTAGCTTGGGTGGTTGCGAGGAATTATTGTTACCCTCCCCACTCAGGTTCAATTCCTTGTGAGTGACATCTTGTGCCCTTAAATGGGTCTATAAGATGCTCTTGTTGTTGATCCCCCAATATTCTGAAAATACTCGGCCTCCCTAGGTTCTTTCATGGATTTCGAGGGGGTTTTCCATGGACATAACAAGCACCGATATCTGGTGTTGTGAACCACATGAAAAAAAAAATTGAGCATTAATAAAAAAGGTATCTATTGGAAGTGGACCCGAAGAGGGAGCCCAAATTGGGTGAACTCCATTATCCAACTTGTGTATGTGATTTCATTATTGTTGTTCATTTCATACTCAATTATTTTGCAAGTTATTTATCATTAAAGTGTGTATGGTTAGATAAGTATTTCACATGTAATTCTTCAATCAATGAAGAAATCATTATTATTTTGAAGATCAAGTAGATGTTTATGTGTATTTTAAAATAATCTACATCTTAGGATTTTTCGGATCAAGTTGGTATCAAAGCAGGTTTGAAAAGTGTTTGCAAGTGAATGCTTACAAGAGCCAAACTCAAACTTGGTAAAGGAAAACTTGCAAGTTATAAGTCTGATATTGGGAAAATATTTCGAACACATAAGATGGCTTCTGAAAAAGGAAAAGAAGGAAATAATCCCATGAACCATGAAGAGATCAGGGCTACACTCCAATCATTGAGGGAGATAGTAGAGGATTTGCAACGACTAATTCAAAATATTGTAAGAAAAGAATCTTCAATAAAAGGAGAAGGAGGAGATAAAGGTGGTGGACCTTCAGAGCCCTCTTCACCATCCTCATCATAATCTTCTTTTGAAACAAGTGGACATTCTTCTCATCAAAAGAAGTCATGTAATAATTCTGATTGTAATATACCATTATTAAAACTGGATGCCGAGTTCGAATTACCGACTTATGATGGAGAATTGAATACCGAGAAATTGGACAACTGGATCAAGAAAATAGAGGTATATTGCAGGGTTTAAAAGATCATGGATGAGGCTATAAAGATACAATTAGTTTCTCTTCGACTAAGTGGCATAGCCTTGATATGGTCGGAGAGTAAGATGCAAGTTGATCTTGTTCAAAAGGGTAAATTAATCTCTTCATGGGATAAGTTTACTAAAGTTGATCTTGTTCAAAAGGGTAAATTAATCTCTTCATGGGATAAGTTTACTAAGGCTATAAGGAAACAATTATATCTATTGGCACATACACAAACAACAATGATTGAATGGAAACATCTAAGATAGGGTAAAGGCTAAAATATTTAGGAATATACACAAGAATTCAGAAAGAAAGTATTATCATTAGGGATTTCGTTGTATACTCATGAAACTCTTTTGAAGTATATTGGTGGCATGGACTCATATCTTGGTCATAATATTTTAATGTTTATCCCTACTAACATTAATAAGATGTCAATATAAGATAAACATCTAGAGGCTAGTAAGGGTAAGCATGTGAGCGAAGATAAGAATCCATTCAAGTTTGAGAAGAAACTGAAAGGTAAATGGAAGAGTAATAAATCAGCCGCAGTGAAGCAAGTTGAGGGAAGACCTACATGTTCCCATTGTAAGAAAAAGGGACATGAGGAATCACAATGTTGGAAGTTGCATCCAGAATTACGACTGAAGAAATTCAAGGAAAAAGGGAAGCAGAAGATTGTTTCATCAGCTCATCTGAATCTAGGGTCAGCTTCTAGAGATGAATCTAAGAGCATGGCCACAAAAAGAAAAGGTATATCAACTATCAATTCAAATTATTTTGTTCAGTCCACCAAAATGGAAATTAATATTGATCAAAAGAAAAGAAGTGAGCTTTTTCATGTCAGAGTTATAGTCAAGCATACCAAGGTAGATATTTTATTTGACAATTGATCTCAAGTTAACCTAATATCTGAAGCAGTTGTTAAGAATTTGGGTTTAAACATGACACCTCACAAAAATCCTTATCCATTAGGGTGGGTATGTGAAGATGCTAAGTTGCAAGTGATGAAACAGTGTAAAATCAAATTTGCAATTATAGCTAAGTTCTTTGACGAGGTTGAGTTAGATTTTGTGTGTATTAACATTTGCAGCATTGTATTGGGTAGTCCACATCTATTTGGCAGGAAGTCTATATTCTATCGCAAAGAAAATAAATATTATATTTTCAAGGATGGGGTTGAATATATTTTCAGAGCTCATCATATCAAGACTAGTTTTTCTTTAGTGAGCACAAGGAAAATGAAGAGACTCGTGAGCACAAGTAAATCTTTTGTTCTCATGATTATGAAACAAAAAGAAGAAGAGATAACTAATGCTCTATCGGATTGTGATATAGATCATAAACAGGATATGGTTAACATTATATCTAACTATGATGAGTTGTTTCAAAAACCTACAAGGTTTCCTCCTAAAAGGGAGGTTGAAAATGAAATATATTTGCAGCAGGATACTCCTCTTCCGAACATTGGGAATGTATAGGTCATCAGTGATCGAGAATGCAGAAATAAAGAAGCAAGTTCAAGAGCTTCTAGATAAAGGAAGCATTAGGACAAGATCATCTATGTGTGGTTCTCCTATTGTATTAGTTCTAAAGAAATATGGCATGTGGAGGATGTGTATTGATTTTCAAGCCCTAAACAAGATTATGGTAAAGAATCATTATCATCTTCCTAGAATTGATGACTTATTAGATTAGTTAAAGAATGGTGTGTATTTCACTAAGTTGGATTTAAGAAGTGGTTACCATTAGATCAGAATTACAGAAGGTGACATGGAAAACTACTTTCAAGACCAAGAAAGGATTGTTCGAATGGTTATTTATGCCATTTGGGTTATGTAATGCACTAGAAACATTTATGAGGGTAATGAATGATGTGTTCAGACCCTACATAGATGATTTTATTATTATCTATTTAGATGATATATTGATCTTTAGCCAAAGATGGAAGATCATTTAAAGCATGTCAAGACAGACTTTGAGCTCTTGAAGAAGGAGACGTTTTATATCAAGTTATCTAAATGTGAATTTGGAACAACTTCTTTGGTATACTTGGGATACATTGTAGGGAGTGGTTAGCTAAAGATAGATCCTGCAAAATTAGAAGTCATTGTAAAATGGCCAAATCCAACTATTGCCATCGAAGTCAGAAGCTTCTTAGGAGCAGTACAGTACTGGAGGAAATTCATTGCTAATTTCTCATACATAGCAGCACCTCTACATGTGTTAACAAGTGTTAAACAAGTCTTTCAATGGGGAGGCAAGTAGCATAAATCTTTCGAGACATTGAAGGAAAATATAAGCACTGCACCAGTTTTAGCACTGCCAGATTTACAACATCCATTTAAGATTCAAACCAATGCAAGAAGATATTCCATGGGTGCAATATTTATGCAATGAGGTAAACCAATATGTTATCATTCTGATAATTTCACTCAAGTTGTGATTAAATATCCAACATATGATAAGGAATTGTATGCGTTGGTACAAAGTGTAAAGAAATTGAAACATTACTTAATGGGAAAGGAAACAATAATTCATATTGATCATTAGCCATTACAGTATTTGTAGTCATGGACCAAGCTACAACAGTCACAACACTTCAGGTGGATGGGTTTTATACAACAATTTCATTTGGTAATCAAGTATAAGAAGGGTATTCATAACAAGATTGCAGATTTGTTGTCAAGAATAGTAATTAATGCATCCACAATACTCAGGTATAATCCTTTAGCACATGAAAGTTATGCAGAACATCCACAATACTCAGGTATAATCCTTTAGCACATGAAAGTTATGCAGAATAATATGCTAGGGATGAATATTTTAAAGAGGTGTATGATGAATTAACTCACGAAAATCAGTGGTCGGATTATTATCTGCATGAAATTTTTTTATATCATCTTGGAAAGCTTTGTATACCCAAAGATGAAAGAGTAAATGTAATAAGAGAAGCTCACACATCTCTCATTTTCTGTCATTTCAGGGTTGATAGACAGTTGCAGAGGTATTGTCATTGGCCTCGAACGAATGAAACGGTTTCCAAGTATATCAAAGGGTGTGTTATGTGTGCCACAAGCAAGCTTAGCAACAGAAATTTGGGTTTATATACACCACTCCCAATACCTTCTCATCCATGGGAAAGTATATCCATGGACTTTGTAGGGGGTTTGACGATGTCCATGATAGTTCATGATTATCTATATGTTGTTGTGGATAGATTCAACAAGATGTGTATTTTGATTCCATGCAAGAAATAGGTCACAGCTGACCAAACACCATAGATGTTATTTGTTAATGTTTAGGTTCATTTTGGACTTCCTACATCTATTATATCAAATCGAGACTCTCGTTTTTTGGGAAAATTTTGGTCTCATTTATGGGAGTTGATGGACATTAAGTTGAATAAGAGCACAAATTTCCATCTGTAGACAGAGGTGGTAAACATAACAATCATACATCTACTTTGAGGGTATTGCAGCAAGCATCCTAAATTATGGGATGAACAGATACCTTACGTACAACATGCCTATAATCATGCCATGCATTCTTCCACTCATAAGACTCCTTTTAAAGTATGTTGTGGGTACTTGCCTAAATCACCTATGGAATTTAATTTTGGAGAAGTAAAGACGATGGACAAGATGGTACAGATAAAGCTAAAAGATTCATTCAAAATATTCAACATGTACTATATCAAGCAGTACAAGAACAATTGGAGAAAGCCAAGCCAAGTACAAGGCAAGGCATGACAAACATTGAGTTGATCATCAATTTGAATTCAGTGATCAAGTATGGTTACATATCATCAAGGATAGAATGAAAGGTGAAGGTAAAAAACTGAGGCCAATTCAATATGGTCCATTCAAGATCTTGGAGAAGATTGGTACTAATGCCTTTCATTTAGATCTACTAGCATACATACACATGTATTCAGTGGTAAATGTTGAGAATTTGAAGCTTTATGAGCCTCCAACGATTATAGATGATATATGAAAGTATTTAGGTTTCAGCAGTTGATGATTTTGCTCCAGGATATTTGGATGAGCTATAGGAAGATGTTATTCTTGACAGAAGAATCAGGACATCACAGTGGGGTGATGTGGAATATATTTAATTGGTATCAAACCAAGTAAATCAAAGTGGATGGAGATCGGAAGGGTGAGGGAGAATTACCCTCACTCAATTGTTGAGTAATCAAATCTTTTGATGGTCCAAAAGTCTTCCAATGGGGAGGAATGATCTAGGGGGATCCGAGAATGCTCAGAGAGGTCCAAGAGGATCTGAAACGTCCACAAAAGTCTAGAATGGTTCAATAATTCTATAAATTCAACCATCCCAAATTCTCTCGAAAATGACATGAATGCATACAGCTCTATGTTAAATTTCCAATGGTGCAAATGGCGCATCAAACGGAGTTTGTATGCAAAAGTTATGAGCAGACAAAGTTCAATTCAAACTAGGAAAAAGTCAAAGGTGACACGTGTCAACACTGCAAGGGTGACACATGGCACATGATGGTATGATCGTACAGTGGTGACATGGCATGATAGGTTGGTATTTGACTAGGTATATTGCACATACAGGTGGACGAATTATATGTCGATACGTAGTAAGGGATAGTCAATGAAAGGCTGTCATGTGGCAACCTCCCATTAGCCACTAATGGTTTAGTTATGTAAAACTTATGGAATCCACAGGGGTCGAACACGCGACCTCCATAAGTCTTAACAAAGCCCCCCCTACCATCGTGCCACCATAATGTTTCTTAACACTACATATCGTGATAGTTATTAAAGGTTGTATGGTGGTCTGAATGGAGTGTAAAAGGGTGACCGATATTTATTGTTTGTTGTTTTGTAATAAAACTGTACGACCACATGTAATAACTATGGGCCATAACTCACGGAAGTTTTTACCAACGTATGTCATAAATAACATATGCTTATAAAAACCATATACCCTAAGCTAGCGAATGGAAATGTCGAAGTAATTCATGGGAATTAAGAAGGTTTCATATTAATGTTGTTAATTAAGATTATACACATATTGTAATTAAAATGAATGTATTTGAAGTTGAGTGTTTG
>CBVK0100527303.1:0-11923 GCA_900067695.1 Picea abies
CCCTAAAATAAATTATGGGCTAATGATATAAGTTTAAAAAAATCACTCCAATACAAACAATTCGCCCAATAAAAAATTGGAGGCCCCTTAATTTTTCCCATGAGCGAAATTTCGCCCCTAAAATCATCTATGCTTATCCCCCCATACTCTTTCTTATGGCTTGGTTTGCAGCAGTGATGTATTTTATTAATAAAAACAAGTGCAATTACATATGACATTTGTTTAATCTTAGTGGCATAAATCACATAGGCACTCTAGCCTCAAAATGTATATATATACAAAGGCACTCTGGCCCAAATCATCTTGGCTCACCAGCCTATAAAACATATGTGAATTTACAACTTAAGGCTCATCCTAGGGGTACTACATTCCTATCCCCCTTATTTATGCACTATCCTTAGTGCATTATATACACATGTACAATAAAAAATATTCAAAAAGATGTGGGTTTCTTCCCACATGGCGTCCTCAAGTTCCCAGGTTGCATCCTCGAGACCGTAGCAGGTCCACTGGACCTTTACCAGTCCCATTGCTTGATTTTGGAGCGTCTTGACTTTCTGATCCAATATGCACATCAGTTGAACTTGAAAGTCTCCTTCTTTCTCCACCTGAATCACATTCCAATTAATTACATGATTAGCATCAAGAACATACGATTTAAGCAAATATACATGAAACACATTATGAATGCACATGGATGCAGGAAGTGCAAGCATGTATGCAACATAAAAATCCTTTCCAACATCTTGTCGCAAGCTTTGGAAAACTCCCCAATTTAAGTGAACTCTTCCTATCTTTCACTTTCAAGAAGACATGCTCACCCACTTTAAATTCTTTATGCATTCTACCTTTGTCTGCATAACTTTTCTGCCTATCTTGGGAAACCTTTAAATTCCCCTTTATTTTCACCACTTCTCTTCCATTTCTCTGAGAAATTCTATCCCAACCACTACTCTGTCTATTGGGTTTTCCCAACTCATTTTTGTTTTGCATTTTTTGTCATATAATGCTTCAAATGGGATCATCTTCAAAGATGCATGATACCCATTATTATAAGAAAACTCAACTATATGTGAATAATCTTCCCATTTTGTTTTTTTATCATACATCCTCAACATATCCTCAATAACTTTATTGACCCTCTCTATTTTTCCATCTGAATCTGGGTGATAAGTTGTGCTAAATATTAGATTTTTCCCAAATCCTTTGAATAATCCCTTCCAAAAATTGGATGTGAACTTGGGATCTTTGTCAAAAACAATTTGTTTAGGCACACCATGTAGCATGGAAATTTCCCTCATATAAATATTTGCAATGTTAACAGCCTTATGAGTGATCTTCACTAGAATAAAATGGGCAGATTTAGTAATATTTTCCACCACCATATGACAAATGTATCCAAGTAATTTTTGAAAATGTCATTCATCAAACACATAAAGATAGATGGTGCATTTGAAAAACCAAATAGCACCACTGTGAACACATAATGGACATGCATTTCTCTAAATTTTGTCTTGTTGACATCCTCCTCTTTAATCCTCACATGATGGTATCCCAGCCTGAGGTCAATCTTGGAGAATATCTTTGCATCTTTTATTTTATCAAAAAGATCATCTATCCTTGGCAAAGGATACTTTTTCTTCACATTCACCTTGTTTAGCTGTCTAAAATCAATTCACAACCTCAAATTTCGATCCTTCTTCTTCAAAAATAGCACTAGAGCACCCCATGGTGACACACTTGGGTGTATATACCCCTTCTTCAAAATCTCTTCAATTTTCATTTGCCATTCCTTTAGTTCGGGTGTACTCATCTTACAAGGAATATTGGACACAAGGGATGCTCTAGGCATAAGATTAATAGAGAAATAAATATCTCTCTTTGGTGGTAACCCTAGTATCTCTCCAAACACATATTGAAACTCCTTTAGGACCTTATAGTCTTCAAGGCTTGGGACTTTATCTTTAGGTGTCTCTTCCATATGCACTGCAAATATTTGGCATCCTTTCCTTAAGATTTTCTTCAGTTGTAAGGATGAATTTTCTCTGATGGATACTACCCTTGGAAAACCTTGAACTATTCTCAAGTTCCCTTATTTATCCAAGAAAGTAAAAACCGTGTTATAATAATCAAGGACATCATGATGCTTGTCCAACCAATCCATACCAATTAGGAAATAATATGAACCCAAAGGTATGATATTAAATTATACCTTTGTGCTTAGTCCATTCATGTCAATTTGAAAATCCTTAACCATATCATTAATTCTTCTCTTAACTCCTATAGCTAACGGAACCAACTAATATTTCTCAAGTTTAATTCTTGGAAAATGAAATATTTCCACCAACTTAGGTTCTATATAACTATGACTAGATTCTTAGTCAATCAAAATAGCTAGGTTGATCATTGATCTTACCTTCCACTTCAATCATGTGAGATTGGAATCCATCTTCCTTGTTGTCCATGGATGAATAAATATTTGTCATGCATCTACCCATGTCCTCAATTATATCATCCTACTATACATTGTGAACAGTCCTCACATTTTCACCTCTCTAAGGGAAATCTTTGTACATGTGATCTCCCTCAAAACCCCAACATTTAATGGGTCGTTGTCTTGTCCTTTTTCCCAATGTTTCTAACATGCTAGGTTCATTTTGAGTTGGATTCCCTTGAGAATTATTCTTGAATAATTGTGGCTTATACCCTTTCTTCCTCTACTCCCTTTTACCCTTCTTCTTTTCTTCCCAGGCCCTTTGGAAATTTGGTCTTCCTCTATGTTGATCATAGGGGCACTTGGCTCTCCTTATGGATTCATCCAATGTCTTAGGATCATCATATTGTATCTTGTCATTGAATATTGATGGCATCCCACTCAAGAAACTTTGAATATTGACATGTTCATCCTTGATGAAATCAACATACTTCATCACCTCTAAGAATCTCCTCTCATACTCAGCCATGGTCATACTCCCAAGCTTGAGTTCAAAGAACTCATTCATCTTACTAGCATAATAGCGTTTGGTCAAGTATATCTTTTGAAAATGTGTTTTGAATTACCTCCAAGTGAGTTTCTTCTCATCAATTTTTTGTACTTTGACAAGTTGGTCCCACCATATTGATGCTTTTTCCTTCAGCTGATAAATGGAAATTCTTCATTTTTCCTGTGAGGAGTAATTATGCAACTGAAAATACTTCCTCATCCCCAATAACAAAGTCTTTGCATCGTCATCTTTCTTGTGCTCACCATCAAAGGTATGAGGCTTGATCTTGTTCATTTATCCTTGTAGTTCATCTACCACGGACCTCCTCTTATGCTTTCTAATAGGGGATAAGCTTGGACTAATGTGTGCTCTTCTCATTGAATTCCTTGGTGAGTGATGATTGTTTCTACTAGCATTCCTAGATTCTCCTCTTCTAGCATGAGATATATGACTCCTTGATTTGCTTGATTTTGTCTCTTTGTCCATTTTCTTATCTATTATGTCCAATCTATGCAACCAGTTGATGTTGAATCCATCTTCTTGCTCCTTAGCTTTCACAAGCCTATCATTATCAGCCTTATAACTCTGAACATCTCTTTGCAGAATCCTTAGTCTCCACCAAATTCATGTTTTCCTCTTTACCTTATCCATGCCCATTTGATTTTTTCTCAACATTACCCATGATGACATACAACCTCCCAATTTCATATTCATGGTTGTAAGTCCTTTGTGCATCTTCCAGGTTTTTATTGTTCCCTTAATTCTGCAAAATGTGCATGCAATAAGATTTGTTAGATAAAACAACTCAACAAATCTATTAAATTATGCACCATTCTTCCTTTTAAGTGCACCCTTCATCTAGTGAACTTAATTCCAAACACCCAATATTTTATAATTTAAAAAAAATCCCATTTGGTATTTCTCATGCTCATATTTTGAGAAATCTGACCAAGTTTCACCTTAATCCAACATCCAGGTTGCTAGTTACAGCCTGCTAAAGTTCTCACTATTTTCCTTTCTTTTCTTTTTTTGCACTAAATGCTACAAGAATCTTCCTTCTCATCCTGTACATTTTCCAGGTACTCATATTTGTAATATGGCTCCATATATGTCTTATATGGTTCATTCTCTTTCCATAGACTACTCCTATGCCCCAAACCAACTTCTGAGCAAGGATTTATGCCCTTCAGAAGTAAACTAGTATTGAAATTTACCTTGCGTGGTTTCAACTATAACTTTCTCACATGAGCTCCATTTTGTGAATAATTTAGCTCGTTGGAAAGCTCTCTCTGAGTTATTTCATTTAAGTTGTAAATATTTTATGTGGTGCCCACATCACTTACAATCTTGAAAATTAGAACTTCTAAAAACGTTGTTTAGGCACTCAAAAATGCCCCGCAATATTATGCCCTTCAAAAGTACAAAATTTTCGTAAAAAATCACTAGTTTTATGTTGTTGTAGACCGCCAAATCAACTTCGCATGCACCAGTTCTTAATTATACACCCATATTCAACACTTGCAATTTCTACACGTGTAACGCCAAAATGTAGCACATGCACCGCACACCCATAATCAGTGCACACAACTTTTATATTGCACACTAATATCTAGTGCACACAACTTATGTACCACACACCAACATCTAGTGCACACAAATTCCGCATTGTGCACCAATATCCATCATGCATAACTTCCACACCATGCACCAATATCTAGTGCGCACAACTTTTGTGTCACACACCAATATCTAGTGTGCACAATTTTTGTGTCATGCACCAATATTTTGTGCACATCGCAAGCTCTGCACCACACAACACCAAGTTTCGGTGCGTTCACATCGCGCACCAATACTCCCTATGCACCACCAATTCTACTTTTGTGCGACATGAATATTTAACACACACGCACTGTGCACCAACATTATGCACACACGCACAATTATATTTTCGCACGGTGCAAATATTCAAAATGCACACATTGTCTACCAACATTGTGTGCATGCCAAACAATATGCACTACTATCTACCAGTACTCAATGCCAATTCCCTACGCACCAATATTATGTGTGCACCACAAGCTCTAAACCGTGCGATGCAAAATTTTAGTGTGCTCACCACGCACACCAATATTATGCGTGCACCATTAGCTTGGCACCACGCAATGCCTAAATTTAGTATGCACACCTTGCACGCCAATATTATGTGTGTGCCACCAGATCTACACTTCGCAGCACCAAAATTTAGTGTGCACACCCATGCACCATTATTTTCCATGCATCACGATCTCTACACCGTGAAGCACCAAATTGTAGTGCACACACCCATGCACCATTATTTTTTGGTGCATCACTACTACTTAGCGCATGAAAATATTTTATGGGATTAGATGATTTTTCCATAATTCTGACTCGTGACTATCGCAACCATAATGACAATGCTCGACTCTCCAACTTCATGTTCATATCTGGCCCATACAAGTCCGATGTTGAACCAAAAGCTCTAACACCACAATGTAACGTCCCCCACCATGAGTAACCCAAAAATTTTGCTCCAATATCACAGGGTAACGTACCCAGCCCTAAGCTAAGTCATGCTACATGTATTTTCTTCTATGATGTCAATTCAAACAATGGAATAATTCGTTGATACAACCTATGTGTTTGCATTCGTCCTTGTGTCATGCGCGGTGATTATTTCACAATGCACACGATGACTCAATCAGCGTGCTAGAATATCATTCCCAAAGCAATTTGAATTAACTAACAATTAAAATGTATTAACTGTCATGCATGTATATGCAACAATTATGTAGAACTAACCATAACATGCACAACCATGCATAATTACGTAACATTTTAGAAAACAAAAATAACATAGCATAAACATTATAACAACATGAAATAATCAACAAGTAAACATCCATAAAAGAACACTTACCTTTTTCTATAAATCACTGATTATTTTCATACCTGAGACGTTCCTCCCAGTCATAGACTTTGTTGTTCATACACTCTCAACAGCAGGTCACCCCCGAATCTGGGACTTTGACTCCACCAGAGAAAAGGCTACCTAACCAAACTAAGTTCTCTCAAATAGATAAATAAAGAACAAGCTCAATTGTACACTCTAGCAATAGTTCCTAGCTTATAGCCTCTCATTCACCACAGCTTGTCCCACCCAAGAAAATGTACCCCCTTCTCTACTCAAGGGTCCTTCAAGTTATCCCACCTCCCTTCCAGGGCTTAAGAAACAATCCATCCATGAATTCTCATAGATCTGCAACACTTGGAACACAAGGTTGTCTAAGGAGTTACAACACCCATTAGCCCAGCACATCGGGAAACATATTCCCGACAATTCTCTCACCTAGGGAAAATTGCTCGAAGGCCTAACAACCTGCTTCTTAAACCCAAAACACCAAGGATTTACAAGGTAACTAGCTTCATCTCACACTCTAGTAAAGGTATGGATGATGGATGCTAAGATGAGTAAAAAAAATTAGAAGAATGATGAAAAGAGTTGAAATTACAATAAGTTCCCACATTATATTGCATGTTCCTATCTCGACACTTGTCACTCTAGGAAATTCCTTTGACTACACTTGGTAATTTGTTCCTGTCACTTGTGAACTTATGATAAAATTACAACATAAATCTTATGACTTGGGAATAATTTTATTTTATTCCTTGGCTTAATCCCCCATGACTTAGCCCCCTCTTTCCCTCTTATGTATTCCTATCCCCCCATACTCTTTTGTCTGACTTGATTTTCAATAGTGATGTATTTAATTAATAAAAACAAGTGTGATTAAATATCACATTTGTTTAATCTTGATGGATTGAATCGTAGGCACTCTATCCTCAAAATGTATATATATACAAAGGCACTTTGTCCCAAAACATCTCGGCTCACCGACCTATAAAACATATGTACATTTACAACTTGGGGTTCATCCTAGGGGTATTACAATACCAAGCTCCTCACCCTGTGGAATCCCAATTGTACTCGTGCAGAAGAAATATGGGACTGGAAACTCTATATTGATTACAAGGCCCTAAACAAAATCATAGTAAGGAATCAGTACCCAATTCCTCGAATCGATGACCTCCTTGACCAAATTAAGGGATCCAATTACTTCAGTAAGATTGATCTAAATTTTGGCTACCACCAAGTCCCAATAGAATAGACTGATGTATGGAATACTAATTTCAAGTCCAAATAAGGTATTTTAGGATGGCTATTCATGTCATTTGGTTTGATGAATACCCCAGTAACTTTCATGAGGTTGATGGACAATATCTTGTGGCCTTTCACAAATTCTTTTGTGGTGGTATATCTGGATGATATCCTCATCTTTAGCAATATTTGGAAGGAACACTTACAACATATTCATCAAGTCCTTCACACTCTGCAGCAACAGAAGCTATATGCTAACTTGGAAAACTTCTCCTTCGGCATGAACAGGATCCAATACCTAGGATACATTGTTGATCATCATGGTGTGCATGTGGATCAAACCAAGATCCAAGTCATTAGTTATTGGCCAACCCCGAACACTCTAACAGAGCTTCAAAATTTCTTGGGACTTTCCAACTTCTATCACAGGTTCGTGTTGGGATTCTCCCATATTTCATGAGCCCTCAGCTAAGTGACCAAGGCTAGTAGTAAAGAAAAGTTTGCATGGGGAAAGTCGCAACAACAAGCGTTTGATGCTATGAAACATTGATTGCGCTCATCCACGATGCTCTCCTCTCCTAATCTACAATAACCTTTTGAGATTGATATCGATGCTAAAAACTATGTTGTGGACGGAGTTCTCACTCAACACGGTCATCCAATGACTTATCACAGTGAGACACTATTAATTTTTTCCATAATTACACCAAATATGAAAAAGAAATGTATTTCATTGTATAATCCTACCACCAATGGAAGTATTACATTCTCAGGAAGGATACAATCATCCACATTGATCACAAGCCTTTGTAGTTCATGCAGACACAAGGAAAATTTTCGAACAACTGCCATCAAAAGTGGTCCACCTACTTGCAACAGTTATGTTGAGGGGTCCTAAATCCCTTTAACTCAACAGTAGGAACCAAACCCACCATTGAGGCCCAATTAGACTCTACAACATTTGATAGTGGAATGGTTCTCTAGATTATGTTGAGGGGTCCTAAATCCCTTTAACTCAACAGTAGGAACCAAACCCTCCACCGAGGCCCAATTAGACTCTGCAGCGTTTGATAGTGGAATGGTTCTCCAGATCTTGTGATCCAGCCAATTAATCGATGGGATTTACATAGTGATTTACAAGATATCTTCTCGCGAAAAATCCTCCTTCAGTGTGAACGTTCTCTTTTTTTTATTTTCTCTTATATGTGGGTCTAATACAATATAGATGTTGGTATAAACCAGCTAGGTAACAAAGGGTGAATTATTAACTACTGAAGAATGTTGAGCTCGAGATAACCCTCGTGCTCAAGTATGCAGACAATGATTCTTACACCTACGACAAGCCTAGTATTAATATATCAACTTGTTGGTATTTCAATGATTGACTAAGATACAATTTATCAGAAGAGAACATACATGCAATAAAATGATGGAAAGAAAAATAGTTTCCTTAGCTCTAATCACTAATCACACATTAACAAAGTGATTTGTTTTACATCATTAGAGACAAGAATTATAAAAATATTAAATCAGATAACTTAACAACAGATTCAAAAACTCTTACTCATTACAGCATCCATTCATGAGATAAAGTCATAAGTAATTCCTCCTTATGATCCAATCACACAGACCTTTAATGAAAATAGAAACTTGTTTCAGGTCCTAAACATGACTTTTCAATTAAGGTAGCTCTGAAATAGTTCTTTACAATTCCAAACATGAGAGTCTTTGCAAAAACCATCCACCTCTTTTAACAGGTCAATCCTCTTATTTATAACAAATTATTAACAAAAATAAGTATCAAAAGTGAAAGATAAGTAAAACAAAACATCGCCACATGGCACTTTCATCTCTCAGTCTTCTAAGAGTCATCAAATGGTTTTACTTGAGTGGATGACTCTTCTCATACTTTGACCATTTGACGAAGAGTTCCTCGCATGTATTAGCATATGAGAATATGTGTTGGTCCATCGGGGCCGAAAGGATCTCCTTTATTTCCACTGCCCATGCCCGATACTTGAATATTTTAGCACTTAACTACTGTAACATTGTCCAAGCCTTGATCAAGTGCTCCATGAATTGTTATACTTGACCTACGTCCATGTTCACCACCTTTTCTATATTCATAGTCCACGATGATTCTTTCTCTGCATGTATTTTGACTATGTCATGCAAGTCGACAAAGTCCTCAGGTGTGTCGAATTCTGGGAGACCCATGTCTCTCATCGCCTGATTGATCTTGGTCCAGCTCCTTTCATAATCGACCCATTTCCCTTGGATATCCTGATGAGGTTCTTGGGCCATCTTCACCCATTATTTGACCAACTTCCATATACAGTCAATGTTGTTGTCCCTTAGTACCCAAATGTTGGGCTCTTTGGCATCTCGACCCTTTTGAACCACATTAATGTAATAAGTTCTTTCCATTGCTTGGTGGGATTTCTTATACCATATTTCCATGTCCTTGCATGTTGCCAACACCATAAGGGTGTCTTACTGGAAATCGTCTATCCTTGCAGTGAAAAGGTGTCACTCAGTCGTGAATTTATTGTAGGCATCCTCGAACTCTCTTCTCAAGAACACCGTGGCTTTTGTGGAGTCCTAATAGTATTTCTCCAAATGGCACAGATGCTCCAACTCTTTTAGCACAGAGGCCAAGTCCTCTTCATATTTCCTTACTCTATCTAGGATGGGTTATGTGATTTCCATCCCTACTCTGATGAGATTAGATGTATTTGCATGCTCTATGATGATCGAATTTTCCTATGTGGTGATGAGGATGGAGCTGTCCAGAGTAAGCCTCCTCTTATTAGTGGTTCTCTTCATGATGGATTTCCTCTTTCATTCGTAGGTGATGGATTGTATATTAATGACCTTATCTAAAGGTTTGGGGATTTGTTTCTCTCCCCAAGTAATAATGTTTCCCAAGCTCTCGACTGTGTATATATGTTCAAGATTGGGTTCTTGAACCTCTTCTGTATGTCTTGAAAGTTCGGCCTCTGGTTATTGCTCATTGGGAGGTAAAGTACTGGACAAAATTGATGAATCAGGAGCAGGCTCGGTACTTACTTGATAATCAGCTGTCGAGATGCCAATTTCCTCTTATGGAATTTATTCCCCTTGTTCACCCAATCCTGGCTCATACCTCCAACTGTCCATTAGGATCCCTGGTGTGTCGAGTGGCTCAGCATCCAAGGCACTTGAAGAATCGGGACCCCAGGTAGATACTTTCTTAGGTTTTGTTTCCTTTGTGATTTTCACTGGAGTGACTAGGGACACCTCTGAACTCTCCTCATCATCCTAGATGGTTATTAGATCGAACAGGGGATTTGGTGTACTTTCTCTCCCTGATGTCCTCTCTATCTCAAGCTGAGCTAAAACTTCCCCTGGTGATCCAAACTGTGGCATTGAAACTTCAAGGTTATCTGACCCGATGGTTTCTTCAATTTCAATCGGCTCTCAGTCACTTGGTTCTCCCCGACTTTCGATTGGGTTGTCAACAGGAACCCTTGTCATCTCTACGAGGTCCAGGTCATTCTACAGTTGATCAATTACTCTTTGTGCCTCTGCCATTAAGCATATACCCCTTGTTTGTGCCTCTGTTGCTTCTCTCACTCTGATTTATTCACTGGCCCTGAGGGCCTCTTGAGCCGACTGTTATATTATTTCCACCTATTCATCCATGCTCATGGCCTTGAAACTAGTGATATTTGGGATGGCCATCCTCTACACCACCTCGTCCCAGTCCTGGGTGTTCTCTATGAAAAATTCATCCTAAAACTTATCATGAGCGTATGGACAACATGATGACACTTGTGACGCATGTTGGAGGACCATGCCTTGAGGATCATGCTTGCGGAATCGGCCTGTAGGGAACCGAAATTAAAGTTGTCTCAACCCTTCTTGTTTGGCTTGAGCAATATCATTTACCAGATAGAACCCTACATGGAAACTATAGGGTATGAAGGCTCGTTTGTTGTCTTTGACCAATGTGGAGTTATAACCCTACAAGATGGTATGATAACAAATTTCTCCCATGACGATTCAGTCTGGGACACAAGATGGTAGGAGATGTGGTGCTCTGGTGGCCCTGAACACCCTCATGTAGGTTGTGTGCTCTTCCAAGTACCAATGGCCTACGTTGGCTATCATTTTCTTAGTTGTTTACTGTAGGCATCCTCGAAATCACTTCTCAAGAACACTGTGGCTTTTGTGGATTCCTAATAGTATTTCTCCAAATGGCGCAGATGCTCCAACTCCTTTAGCATAGAGGCCAACTCATCTTCATATTTCCTTACTCTATCCAAGATGGCATATGTGATTTCCATCCCTACTTTGATGAGCTCGGACATCTTTTCATGCTCTGTGATGATCGAATTTTCCTCTGTGGTGATGAGGATGGAGTTGTCCAGAGTAAGCCTCCTCTTCTTAGTGGTTCTCTTCATGATGGATTTCCTCTTTTGGTCGTAGGTGATGGATTGTATATCAACGATCTAATCCAAAGGTTAGGGGATTTGTTTCTCTACCCAAGTAAGAATGTTTCCCAGGATCTCAAATGTGTATATCTATTCAGGATTGGGTTCTTGAACCTCTTCTGTATGTCCTGAAAGTTTGACCTCTGGTTGTTTCTCATTGGGAGGTAAAGTACTAGACAAAATTGATGAATCAGGAGCAGGCTCGGTACTTACTTGATAATCGACTGTTGAGATGCCAATTTCCTCTTATGGAATTTATTCCCCTTGTTCACCCAATCCTGGCTCAT
>CBVK0100527304.1:0-11922 GCA_900067695.1 Picea abies
CTTTTATAGGCTAGAAGGAGCTAGGGTTTTGGACAAACTCTCGGCCATGCATGGCTGGGAGTTTTAGTTAACTGACCCATAGCTTTTTGTCCCATCGGCAACTTTCCTGTTTTTGTGCTTTGTTAGGTAAACGCGGGCTGCTAGCGTTCCAACACGTGCAGTAGTAGGCCCGCCAGCGTTCCAACGTGTGCAGTAGTGGGTTAGGGCCCATGTACCTTCACCCAAGAGGATTTTCAAAGAGGTTTTTCAGCAAATGTCTTGGCAATGAAGGGATATGAGTTGGCCTGATTCCAGGTAAGCATGTGTGGTGCAATTTAGGGTTATAACAGTAGCTTAGTCCCAAATACTACTCTGTCAGTTGGATTATCCCAGCTCACTGGAGTGTTGCACTTTCTTCCATAAAGCACTTCGAATGGGCTCATCTTCAATGATGCATGATACCCATTATTGTAGGCGAATTCTACCAAATGCAGGTAGTCTTCCCACCTTGATGGTTTATCCATCACATACATTCTCAGCATTTCTTCTATTACTCTGTTCACTCTCTCTGTCTGTCCATCAGACTTGGGATGATACGCTGTGCTAAAGTTTAGATTCGTTCCGAATCCCTTAAACAGTACTTTCCAGAAATTCGAAGTGAATTTCGGGTCCCTATCGAACACAATTGTCTTAGGAATTCCATGCAAGCGTGCAACTTCTTTTAGGAAAATGTCAACAACATCTGCTGCTTTGTGGGTGGTTTTCAGTGGAATAAAATGGGAAACTTTAGTAAGCTTGTCCACCACCACCATGATTGAATCATGCTTCTTGCTTGTTCTAGGTAGTTCGGTGATGAAATCCATTGTTACCACATCCTATTTTCATTCAGGAATAGGTAAAGGCTGCAGCAAGCCTGCTAGGTGCATGTGCTCAGCCTTAGCCTTTTGGCACTCCATACATCTAGCGATGTATTCCGCGATTTCTTTCTTCAAAACCGGCCAAAAATAATGGCCTTTGACTACTGCCACTGTCTTCTGATATCCAGGATGTCCAACATAAGCCACGTTATGCATCTCCTTTAAAATTGCCAGATTCAATTCTCGGACATTGGGTACATACACTCTATTTTTATACAGAAGTAAACCATCATCTCCCAAGGTGTAACTTTCCTTGGTTTGTGGTCTCTCACACTGCTGTAGCTTTGCTACTAGACCTCTGTACTGCAAATTAGCATTGGCAGCTTCCAAAATTCTGTCTTTAATCTCAGTTCTGTACATGCTAATGGCTGTAGCATGTAATTTGTGCACTTTTCTGCTGAGTGCATCAGCCACCTTATTTTCTTTCCCTTTGATATGCTTGATATCAAAGTCATATTCACACAGAAACTCCAGCCATCTAATTTGCCTGCCATTTAAGGTCGGATGATCAAATAAATATTTCAGACCGTTATGGTCTGTTCTCAACTCGAATCTCTTGCCCATGAGGCAATGTCTCCATTTCCTCAAGGCGTGGACGATTGCTGCCAGCTCTAAATCATGAGTGGCATAATTCTTCTCATGTTCCTTCAAATTTCAAGATTCATAACAAACTATAAATCCTTCTTGGCTGAGAACTCCTCCCAGCCCCTCCTTACACACGTCTGTGCACACTATGTAATCCTTATTTGGATCTACAATCTTCAGGATCGAAGCACTAGTTAGCAGCTGCTTCAATCACTGGAAGCTGTGCTCACATTCTTCAGTCCACTGGAACTTCTTCTCCTTCCTTTGCAAGGAAGTGATAGAATGAGCTATCTTTGAGAATCCGACTATAAACCTCCTATAGTAGCCTGCCAGACCCATAAAAGATCTAACTTCTGCCACATTCCTTGGTGCTGGCCATTCTCGAATGGCCTCTACCATTTCAGGATCCACAACGATCCCTTCTTCAGATATGATGTGTCCCAAGTAATGGATCTGCCTTTGGTAAAATGAGCACTTGCTCAATTTTGCGTATAGCTAGTGTTCTCTCAACACCTGCAACACCATTCTCAGGTGTTGTTCATGTTCTTCCTCTGTCTTGGAATACACCAAGACATCATCCAGGAAGACTATGACAAACTTGTCCAAATAATCACTGAACACTCCATTCATTAAGCACATGAAAATAGCAGGTGCGTTGGACAACCCAAACGGCACCACTGTGAACTCATAATGACCATACCTTGTTCTAAAGGTGGTCTTGCTAATGTCCTCATCCTTTATTCTCACTTGGTGATATCCAGATCTGAGGTCTATTTTCGAAAATATTTTCGCACCCTTCAATTGATCAAAAAGATCATCAATCCTTGGCAGAGGATACTTGTTCTTGACAGTGACCTTATTCAACTGCCGAAAATCAATGCATAGCCTCAACATCCCATCTTTCTTCTTCACGAATAGGATTAGGGCTCCCCACGGTGACACACTGGGGTGAATGTAACCTTTCTTTAGTAGCTCTTTGAGTTGCAATTGCAACTCTTTCAGCTCTGGTATACTCATTCTATAAGGAGCCTTTGAAACTGGAGTTGCTCCAGGCATCAAATTTATAGAAAAATCAATGTCCCTCTTCGGTGGTAGTCCAGGTACCTCCTGAAATATGTCCTTGAATTCTTTGAGTACTTTGTGGTCTTCCAGATTCAAGACTTCATCTCGGGATGCTTCTTCCACTCGAGCTGCAAATGATTGACAACCTTTCCAATAACATTTCTTCAGCTGCATGGCTGAGATTTCCCTCACAACCACGGCTCTAGGAATTCCTTGGACTGTTACCTGATTTCCCTCCTCATTCAGGCATGTAAACCTCTTGTTGCAACAATCCAAAAGGGCATGGTGCTGGTCCAACCAGTCCATTCCAATTAAGCAATCGTATGAGCCTAAAGGCAGAATGTTCAATTCATCCTTAGTGCTCATTCCTTTCATGTCCACTGAACAGGACTTAACCAATTTAGTGACCTTCCTCTTGGTCCCTGTGGCCAACTGCACTAACCAAGACTTCTCATGTTTTCTTCTCGTTAGATGCAAACTTTCCACCACTCTAGGATCTACGTAACTATGGCTAGCCCCTAAATCAATTAAAATAACAAGTGGTTGGTTGTTGATCATACCTTCTACTTCAATCATGTGCGATTGAAATTATGCTTGCTTGTTGTCTAGGGCTGCGTAGATCCTCAACATTCTGCTGCCCATATTTCCCACTATTTCAGCTTGCTGAACAATATGTACCATTCTCGCTTTACCATTTTTATGGGGACAATATCTGTACTTGTGGTTTCCTTGACAGCCCCAACACTGAATGGGCATCTGTCTCTGTCTTTGTGCTCCCTCTTCAGTCATTCTCAGCTCTCTAATCGATGGCTATCCCTGAAGACTGTTTCTGAAAAAGGAAGGTTTGTTTCCCTTCTGCCTCTGTTCCTTCTTAAACTTCCTCTGATCATTCCAAACCTTCCGAAGGATAGACCTTTCTCCTTGCTGTTCATACAAACATTTCGCCTTTCTTATGGTTTCTTCCATGGTCTTAGGATCATCATATTGAATCTTGTCACTCATGGAAGGTGGTAGTCCACTTAGATATCTTTGAATCTTGACAGCCTCATCTTTGATGAATGGAACATACTTCAGTAGTTCTAGGAAACTTCATTCATACTCATCAATAGTCATGCTTCCTAGCCTGAGTTCGAAGAACTCCTTCATCTTTCTATCATAGTATCTTTTAGTCAGGTATTTCTTCTCGAAATACCTCTTAAATTCCTTCCAAGTGACCTCTTTCTCTCTAATGTGCTGCACCTGCACAAACTAATCCCACCACATGGATGATTTTCCTTTCAGTTGGTACATTGCAATTCTTCCTTCTGCATGGGCAGAATAATTCTGTAGTTGGAAGTATTTCTTCATGCCAAGCAACCATGTATCGGCATCTTCCTCCTTCTTATGTTCTCCATCGAATGTTGGAGGCTTAATCTTGTTCATCTCCCCTTTCAATTCCTCCTTTCCAAATTTTTGATGTTTTCTGGTAGGGGATGGGCTTGAACTACTGTGTGTCTTCCTGTCAGAATGTCTTTGGGAGCGACTAAGATGTCAACTACCACTCCTCGACCTACTTCTTCTCCCATGGGTTCTATGACTCTCTGTCGTACTTGAGTTTCTTCCCTTCTCGAGTTTCTTTTCTATTCTTTCCAGGCTCTTCAAAAATTTTAAGTTTAATTCACCCTGCCGATCCCTGACTTTCATGAGATTTCGACTATCAACTCGACGAGCCTTGGCCTCTCTTTCCAATCCTTTAATGATTTTCATTATGTGTCCTTCCTTATCCTTTTCTTTTCCATGCCCATTGGAGTTCGATCCTTCCACTCCCATATTGACATCCTTTCCTTCCCGTTTGTTTCCTGTTTCAGAGGCAATCATCACCTTTTCCCATTCCATACTCGGCGTTGGTTAACTAGAATCCTGAGCTCCGTTGAACTCTGCACACGCACTGTGCAATTAATTCGAAGTTTGTCAGGCCATTAAACCTTCAGGAACAATCCTCAACATTTATAAGCCAGTACGAACAAAAAAAAAACAACATTTCAATTCAAATAAGTTTTCTGAGCTCTCATTTAGTTCTTCAATTTTCGTGTTTTTGAAACTTTCATTTTCGGCACTTCGGGATTTCGGGACTTCGGGTTTCGGGTTTTCGGCCCACAAGGCTTTCAAACTTGCTTTCCTTTCCAAACCCCAACTTCCGAAATTCTGACTTACTTTATCCTCCGGGCCCACATAGCATAGTGGTCACCCACAACCACGGTGGCATGTGGCACATTCATGAGGGGCCACGTCGCTTTTAACGACATCATCGGGTCCCACCTCTCTCACTTCTCTTCTCTACCCACTGGCACGTGGTACAGATTCATGTGTCCATGTCCACTCCTAGTAAAATCCAACGGTCAGATCTTTCTTAGATCTATAGCACAGATCCTTTCGGTGTTTCGGGGTTTCGGGTGTCGGAGGTTTGTGCATCCACACATCTTGAACTTCCATTTGCCGAAATCCTGAAATCGCTAAAGGTAGAACAGCAAGGGGCTCCGGAATGAAACCTCAGCCATAGATCTGGGTGGGTGGACTCTGGCCGTCCAGATCTGCTCGTTACTTACCTTAATGCACATTTGCGCCTCAGCTTAAAGCCAACATCTCTTCCTCACATCTAACGGTCATCACAGACTCTGAGATCCTCCGAAAGAATCTCATCTGTTCATCGGGTTTATCATCACAAGAGTCCGAACTCTCGATCACGGGACTCCCAAAATCTCAATCCCTGGTTTTCCAACGCAGTTAATCTCTCGACATGTAACCTCCGTCCCTCGGACGGTTCAGATCTATCCCTGGGTTTTCATCACAAAAAATACTGAGCCCTCGTCATCAGGATTCCCGATTCCGCGATTCCTAATTTCCCAAAATGGGTAATCTCACGACACATGGCCTCCGTCATTCCGACGGTTCAGATCTATTTCGGGACTTTCATCCCTATTCATTGGGGTTTTAACCCTCAGATATCTCCTGACAGATCCAATAGCTGTCGGGTTTTCCAGCCGAGACATGATGGCTCAGACGATTCCTAACTAATTCGGAATTTCGTGTATCGTGATTTCCACACTTCTGTGCAATTCCAAAGGATTTAAACCCCGTGCACACTTTCCAGAGATAACGGTCATGAGGGTTCACCCTCCCTCCCGAACAGATCCTAAATCTCCTACACTTTTGGCATGGAGTCCTCTGTCTCTGTGGACTCATACCATACTGGCTACGGTTTCATAATGCCGCTATACCTCCTGAGCTTAAAAACTCGTCAAGTAAATCCTTGACACTTTGGAGCAAACCAGGGTCTGAAATTGACCTTCCAGACCCAATTTCCCCTCGCATTCTCGGTCCAAAGACCGCTCCACTGGCCCATCTAGGCTCAGTGTCGAAACCTTGGCTCTGATACCAAACTGTAGCGCACCTTTTCTAGCTACCAAGGTTTAAACGCTATTAAAAGAATACTATAACACCACTTTGCACATAACTCATACAGGTATTATAAATCCCATGCATTTAAACAAATAAACACATTCTACATAGAGTATTCATATGAGTTACTGCCATAACTAACAATCAATAGCATTTCATACTAATTCATATACACAACGGAAATCATGATATCATAAGTAACATAGTCCTACAAAACATGATTAAGGCATAATCAGATACTTATCTTTTAACAGTGGTAGATTCCACCAACCAAGTGCAGGCCTTCCACGAACCTCCCGGCCTTAGACCACACTGCTCATCAGCTCAGCAGTGGTTCACCCCCGAGCTGGGACTAAGCTCCACCCCAAGACAAGGAATCCTAGGCTAGGCTGAGGTTACAGGGAAAAAAACACATACAATCTGGAAGGGTTCTTCCCAGGATGCCATCTTACGCCCACTACTACTAGACTCTCATTCCCCACATGCTTGTTCCGCCCGAGAGTATACACCTTCACAAGCACAGTCCATCGGTGCTAACCTCCCTCTCCGGGTCTTGACAATAGGCTGGATCAGGAAGTCTCAGAGCCTGAAGCTGGTGCTGGACACTCTTTGGAGGGAGCCACTTCCCAACAAACTCTCTCACCTAGAAGGAGTTGCTCGCAGGCCTGACAACCTACCTCTTCTAACCACAGCCACCTCCCTCTCCTGGAGAGAGGGAATACACAGGCTCAATTACCACCTGCACTGGACAACAAATCACGTGCAGTCCATCTCTGCATGACCACTACAGTCAACCGGGAATACAGACTTAGACTTCTTAAAAAAGCTCAGCAATGGCGATAAGGTCTCACGATGTTGATTTTTGGAATTGTGCGATAAGCAATTTCTGCAAGGAATTAAAAAGACTCTCTGGTGCAGAACGGGGAGGATGAACTGGGCTTTTCAGAAAACGAACACAGTCTTCTCAGCTCTCAGAATAGAGGGTGTACACATATTTGTAGAAACAAACACATGCTTTTTCTTTTCTGGGCTCTTCGGAACGCACAAGGTATTCTTCCAGAGGTTGGGTTGGTCGTACTGTTCAATGCTCTCTACACGCTCAGGTAGTCAGGTGGAATGGAGGAGGAACCCTTCTCATGGCTCACCCTGGCCGTTTTATTCACATGCATCAAGGTTGACACTTGTCACCCATAAAACTGCATGCGTTCCACTAGCACGCGTCTCCCTTCATGTTCTCCCCTTGCCAGAAACTTAGGATAAAACATAAAATGCACATGTCTTTTGGGATAATATTAAAATATTATTCCCAGGCTTAAGCCCCCTAGGCTTAGCCCCCTGGGCTCAACACTTAGCCCCTTTTCCACCTCCAGCCCCTAATTCCTTGCCCACTCTGTGGATGCTCAGTTCCCCTTCACTCATTCATCGTGGTCGGTCTGCACATGGTGGTGTTTATATTTTATTAATTGTTCTGCGTGATTACATATACAATAGCAGGGTCATGGCCTTCAACACTCAGGCTCCCTGGCCTAACAAACACATAAGGCTCCAAATTATAAAAACTTGGCTCACCAGCCTATAAAACATAATTACAATTCATTTCAGAACATGGTTTACAACGGGGCTCGGCCTTGGGGACACTACATGCTCATTTTACCATCGACAATATCACTATTGTCATCCAACCATAGGCCGAAGCCACCCTCCGAGCACATTAACCTTGACAGAGAATCACTCTGGAAGAAAACCCTAAGCTAGATAGCCAAACAAAGGGTAGCGCGCCTTTCTCCAAGGATAACACACCAAACAAGAGCTGATAAGATAGTCCAAACCATAACCAATAGATAGTCCAAGACAAAACTGAAATCTACTAGCTGTAGCAGCTGGAACGGAAACTCTCCTCCAAACTTGCGCACAAACTGGGCAACTGCAGAGCGCACAAGTGCTGCTCTACAATTCTAAGAATGCCTGCTAGAATGAAGATTGGCCTCCTATATTTATACTAATTCTAGCTAACTGCCTGGGTCGACTTCTCATTCTGGGTGTTTATTTGCTTAGTATATAATATTTCTTCTGGACGAACTCTTCTCTTGTAGGATAATAACCTAATAAAAATTATCCTCTTGAGCCGACTTGTCTTCTAGGGATATTATCCAACTCATTAGGGTTTCTTCTTTCTTCCCAGAATATTCTATTCTCGTCAGGTTTACACGTGGAGGTAAATACCTCCCATAGCTACCATAATATCAACACTCCATCCTAGCTAGGGAGGTATTGCAGGTAATGGTCTGAGCACAAACATACCATTCACCCAGTAGCATCAACATAGTTGTATAGACTATCTCATGACTAGATCATGAGCACCATCATCACCATCAGTGTTGTCAGCTACATCATCTCTCGGAACCATACTCTATCTGAGTAATCAGACATGATGCTCACTCCACAGAGTGACACAAGATCCATTCTTCTAATCTAGAAGAATAAATGTTCCGAACCATTTTTTGTCTGGGAAATCTCTATTCATTGATCATCCATATAGTTGATAATCATTTTCAACACTACTGATAGTATTTAAGGCAATCAAAACAATATCATTCAATAGAACACAACTATGTTTATGCATAGTAGTACACAACTACAATCCATTGGTACACTGCCATACCAAGTAGCACACAGGTACTTGATCAGTGACGTATAGTCACAAATAGTGGAACACATCCACCACAGTAGTATACATCTACTTTTTAGATACATACAGTATTTATAACAATCATCTGATATCAACCTGCACAGAAACAATGTTATGATAAAAACTGAATCTTCTGGGCCATTCTTCCACTCACATATGTGAGATCTTGGAAGAGCATCTACCCTCAGAAGGTAAAAAATCAATGATGAGCTATCTGGACTATTCTTCTCAATCAAGGAAGAATAACTTTCTTGATTTCTGAGCCTGGACCATTCCCCACCCTGGGCCATTCCTCCGACACTAGACAAATTGTAACCTGGAGATAATGAGTCTTCCCTAAGGAATGTCTGTCCCTGATTGTTGAACCTGGACCATTCACCACCTTGGGCCATTCCTCTAACACTAAACAAAGTTCAACCTGGAGAGAATGAATCCTCCCTAAGGAATGACTATCCTGCACTAACCTCCAAAATAGACCAATCCCCATGTTATCCACAATGAGAAATCATTGTCCGGTGAGGCAGGCCAGTCTTCTTGAGTAACCCTCAAGAAGAGAGACTTCCCTAGACCATTCCCCATGTTAACCACAATGGGAAATTGCTGTCTATGGTACATCAATGATCCATCAAACCATTTTCATTACGAAAATGATCGTTCGATCTGGACCATTTTCTGAACTAGAAAATGCTTCTCCGTCAGAAATCTAAAATCACTTTCCGAACTGGAAAGGAATTGCTCATCCTGGACCATTTTTTTCGAACTGAAAAATGAATTTCCATGAGTCAATAACACATTAGTGCTCCCTCCCAACTTGGGAGTCATCTCTTCCTTTTTCAATAAGCAAGTTGTCTCCACGAGCTCCAGTTTGAGTACGCAAACTCTTTCATTTTGGATATAAGCTTTACTAAAATGTCTGCTTATCTGCTCATTTGTGGAGATATGTATTCGAGAACCACTTTCTCCTTTCTGAACTTCATCATGGATAATGTAATTCTTGATTTCAAATGTACTTCAGTCTAGAACACTGGTTTTATTTGAAGCCTTTTTGTAGCTCTAATCAATAAAGTATATCATTGTTGGATTCCTCTTGTTTTCTGCTAGCTCACAACATCGTAGCAAGGGTTAAACTAGAACATATCCATGTGTCACTTCTTTTGTCGTCATGAGATATTTTTCATGGATTGGCAATCCATCATCCTGATATTCTGAGTAATAATTCTGATACAATATCTTTGTTATAGAAAATCTTCACCATGCTTCTACTGTGCATTGGAGGTTCTCCACCAAGTTATCTTCTTCCATCTGCATACAAGGGTCTCTTTCTGGTATGCCTCAAAGTATTGAGGTTTATCTTCATATGCTCTTTGTTCAATTTCTCTGGAGAAAAGTCTTTGCATTCATTTGATGTAGAACTCCAACCCATGGATATTGCGGATGATATAATGACTCATGTAGAGGTATGTTTGGTTTACTGGAACAAGTAATCATCATAGTCTTCTCCCTCCATCTGGGAGAACCTCTAGTTCTGGATCTTGAAATGCTTGCATATATACACTGTTCTTCATCACAACTTTCAGTTCCTCTGCTTGATTGCTTTTAGTGAGTTCATATCAGGCTGGTAATCTTGTGATTCTTAATACAATGACTAGTTGTTCTGGCTTCTCTTTCTTTCTTGGAATCTTCATATTCTTCTTGATGTTTTTCTTTAGCTCTTGGGTCCATGGAGTTTCTTATAGATTCCATGCCCTAAATATTCCAGTTATTCCTTTCATTATAGGATCACGGATGTGGATGGACAACCAGGGATACTTTAAGGCTTCTCTTCGAAGAAGACTTCTTTTGAGGTTGAACTGAACATGTACTGCCTTTCATGGCTGCTACCATGGATATATACTTCATCATATTTAATGGATCATAGGATTAACTCCCTCCTAATACTTGCTTCATGTATGAGTGCATGCTTTTCTTTTGGAAATATATAATCGGCTCCCTCCATCTAACATATTCCACGCTTTCGTTTGCATCCTTATTGTCTTCTGCAAAGCATCATAAGTCTTTGTCCAATTTCCTCTTGATTGCTGACTTCTTTCTGTCTTTGGTTCTTCTAGGTCTCTTCAGGATTGATTCTAATTTTGGCTTATCTTGTAATAACTTCCACATGATTTTTTTGATGTATTTCATCCTTTCATGTGTATTATCTGACTTGTATAATGATAACAATCCTTATATTGTTGTTCTTCCATAGGTATAGTTATTCTTGGAACATATTATCTTCTAAGAGATAGATATACAAGATATTTACAAAGACTATGCAAACAAGATATGTACAAGAACTAAGAAGAGTATTGTTACCTTGGATTTAGAAGAAGAAGTCTGTTTTATCCTGCTTGGTCTTCTTATTAGGTTCCTTTTCTTCAACAACTGATGCTTTGTGTGTCCCCTTCCTTTTCTTTATCTCGGGACAATGATTCTTGTAGTGACCATACTTTCGACATTTGAAGCATTATATTTCTGAAATAACTTTCTCTTGATTTGGCTTCTTCCTTGAACCAAACTTCCTTTTGTTCCTGAAATTCGTGAATCTTGCTATGAAGGCTTGATCATCGTACTTCTTTTGGGGTTTCTCTTTTGCACTGATCTTGGATTCTTCTTGAGCACAACAAGTCCAAAGTTATTCAAATGTAGGATACTCCTTCCTTATGTTCATGCTTGCGGCAAATGCATCCCATGTCTTGGGAATACCATTGAGTACTATGTTTACCAATTCCATCTATGAAATGATCTCTTCAATAGCTTTTAGTTGATCTCTTAACTGATACATTCTCACAAATTATGATGTTATGTTGTCATCATCATTCATCTTCATGTCACAGAGCTCATTCTTAAGACTCATTACTTGTCCAATGTTTTTGACTGAGAAGAGGTTAGTTAGGGCATCGTACATCTTCTTCGATGAGTCAAGATGGGATATGTAGGGTATCAAGTGGTATTTTATAGAGTCCACTATGATACTCATGGCATTGATGTCACTATATTTTAACTTCTCCATATCTGCAACGTTCTGCGGTTCCTTCTCTTTTCCTTCTTTAAACTCTGGTTCCACGATCTTTCCTTTCATGATATCCAACACTTTATTCTTTGAAAGGATGAGGTAAATCCTTGTCTTCCATGCTTTGAAGTTAGAAGCTCCATCTAACTTATTTTCTGACTTCATAGAGTAAGTCATGGCTGCTTTGACTTGGTCAACCCTAG
>CBVK0100527305.1:0-11922 GCA_900067695.1 Picea abies
TTCTCTCTGAAAATGTGTGTATTATTGTTTATCTAGATCTATTCTGTGTAAGTTCAACACATTTACATTTAGTTCCCAAAAAAATTCAAGAAACGTCTTCCAAAAATCAAGAACACATTTCAATTGGACACCTAAAATATGCACAAAAGGCCCTTAGTGGAAAAAGTGTAGATCTTGTTTGAAACAATGCCTTGGTGAAATATTAGAATGGTATCATTCTACTAGATGTAGTAAGATATCAACAATTTATGATTAAAAACTCATGCCACCTTGCATCACATGCATGAAAAAAACCTAACACACAATCATCGAAACATGTCATCCATGAACTAAAGCACGCAATAATGAGAATCATTGGAATAGATCCATCCATGAACTAAAGCACGCAATAATGAGAATCATTGGAATATCTCATTGTGTTTCTAGACACCACTTGACATCAATGCGATACATTAACTTCTTTATAGTCAAATCATTTCATATGTACACATGATGGTTGGTGTTTATGCATAAATGAGTTTGTCTCATATTGGTTACCCCTTGCATACTTGTGATTCCATTGCTTCAATAAGGACAAGCATACTTCTCATTTATAAACTCATAATCTCAATTGCAATATACAAATCAATCCAGGTATAATCACTTTCATCAAATCAATCAATAATGCACAATAACAAGGACATAATGCATTAAAAGTAAGGCAAGCAAAAATAGAAGACTAGAAGGAAAACTAAGCCTTAACACAACTTGAATTCACCAACAAGACAACATATGAATATCAAGCACATCAACATTCAAGATTTTCAACAAATAATTTACAATAATAAATTAAGCAAAAAAGAGAAAATTAGAATAAACACAATACACTAATCAGGATGACTAAATATGTGGGGGTCCCCAAGTTTGAGTGTGAGATGATTTATGTGAATGTGTAGACCATATTTGAAAATAATACATGCAAGATGCTTCAAAAGGAGCAATGAGGTTGTTGAGAGGAGTTTGAATTGAAAATATATAGAAGTTGTTAGGAAGGACTATTACTAAAGGGTGTAGTAGTATAATTGTTTCTGATATTGAAATTGAGATAACTCCTACTCTTCCTATAGAGAACATGATATGAACCTAAGGGGAGAATATATGGGGAAATATACATATGTATTTTGGTAAATATATATAAAATAAGTTTCAGTTTAAATAAGGGCCCATTTGTGCAATGAATGAGGATAGATATATATAGAGGTCAATACAGTCATTATGATCATATGAACATATGATTTGGATATATTAATCTATTGGGGTATTTGTAGGAGGATCTCTTATTATTTAAGGTGTTATAATTTGTGTAAGTCATCTCTATTACCACTTTTGGAGTTATTCTTGATTCTTAGATCTTGTGTACATTATCTTTCCTCTGGTATATTATACTATTTCAAAGATTTTGTACATAAAATTTGGTATGATTTGACCCCAACGGTGGTATATATGAGGGTAAATGTATATGTAATAGGGGTTGGCATAAACAAGGGTCCATATGTGAAATAAGTGAGAATATGGATAGAAGAACATATGAACATGTGATTTGGATGTATGAAACTCATCTCACACTCACACTTGAAATTATATAACATTTGGTTAGGATGTTTGATTGAGGTTATTCAAAAGTCTTTGTAAAGAGGAAACAAAATATAATATAATATTGAGAAAATGATCATAACTATTTGTAACATTATCGTTAACATAGTGAGGATAGAATTTGAGGGGCTTTCATTATAACTCACTTAAGAATCAATGGAAATACCTATATTTAGTGGATATGAAGATAAATATGAAATTTATCCTATGGGATGGTTTAGGATGGAAAAGAAAAATATGAAAAAACCTTTTTTGGAATTTATTTTTTATGGTGAAACTTCTAAGTGGTGTAAAACCCTAGATGAAGATACTATACTTTACACCACATAAGAAGTATTTGAAGAAATCTTCTGAATTAATGGATCAGGGACACAAAAAATGGAGTCTATACTATTACACACAAAATTATCCTTATAGATAGAGTTAAACTGACATTGAGTGGTTCAAAGAGTAATAGAAAATTTTCCCTAATGTTAGACTCCAACTATTTTATATAACTAACATTCAATTACAGAAATGACATATCTTGTTCTAGTGGTTTCTTTGAGATGAATATTGTATGATTATCTCACTATGCTTGTCCTCAATCCAATCCAAGTATTGAAATTTACAAAGAGATAACAATCTTTCTCAATTCAATCATTTATAAAAATGTGAGCTTGAAGATAACTAACTTTAAATAACTAATTAGGAAAGACAGTTCACATAGACAAACAAGAATTGAAATAAACTACTAAAGAAGAACAATGTATTTTGGGGAGGGAAAGAGGAGATATATTCCTTTTTATGAATGAAAATATAAGAAAACAATTATACCTAATATCTTGTTGTGAGCACCTTTCATAACCATCAATATCTTTTTGTGAGAACCTTTCATAACCATCATTCAGGTTCCTTTGATCTTGGTCCAATTAAGACAATTTCTAGACTCCAACTCTTCTCCAAATGATAGATTAAAGAAAAATAGGGAGTTTTAGGCCTCAAATCCAAGGGAAAGAATATATGACTCATAAAACAAGGGTGTTATGGGGGTATAAGGTCATAAAAACTTAGAAAAAATATCACATCTAACTTCTCTAATGTGATGGCACCAACACAATAGCTCTGTTAGTTATGCTAGTTAACCTCTTGCCCAAAATTAAACCTATATGTATACCCTTATGAGTTGGTTGAGGTAGGTGGTAATGGGTTTTAGGGAGGTACATGTGTACATTTTAATTCCTAGACAAATCCCTATCTTACGTACAAAACCCATCATTAATCCCTAGATGTTGAATTATTATATTTCTAATGTTATATTTGTATGTAGGTGTTGACGTGTCAAAATGGTCTGTCAATCAGTAAGGAAAAATTCCCAATGGAGAGTCGTAATTAGAATCACTCTCATTTGGTTTGGCAAGTTTCGACCAGTATGTGGGATTGGTTGCCAATAAGAATTTACGTTACTAAGGAGGAGAATAAATCATTCTCCAAAGAATTCTTTCTAATTCTAATTCTGACTAACTAAAACAAATTTAATGTTATCTACTCTAACTATTTATAACCTATCCTAATGAGGAGGATTTATAAAAATATAGATACAACATCAAGTATTATTATTGATTCTATAAATAGTTCATGTTAACAACAATATGTTGAAACAATAATGTAGTAGACATAAATCATGAAGAGTTATAGATTACACCTGCAACATCACCATTGTATCTGTAAGTGACCATAAACGAATAAGTTTATAAAATGATAAACACATAAATAGTTCATATCAAATATCATTCAAGAAACTCATAAATCAATTGCACATGTATAATAGTCCCATACACAACTAAACACATTAATGGTCACCAAAATTACCTTCTCTCCTTTATTCCGCGAGATAATAGTATCATCAACATTACAATTGGAAAAAGCCCTTTTCTATTACATGCAGCTCTCTTTTATAGAACAAGAGAGTCTCTTCAAAGCCTTTAAATATCAATATCCTAGTCACATATCTTAACTTTAATTTATACTTTTGTCTCATTTATAATTTGGATACAATTTACAATTCAATGCATAATATTTAGAAACACAAAATTACGCAAAATTCTGAAAAATGATCTTCTCCCTGTAGGTGATCCATGAGCCATATGCCTTGATTATCTCTTCAATTTTGTTTAGATTCAACTTCTCTATTCGTATTTCCCCATCCTATACTTTCTCAACAAATTTTAACTTCTCTATTCGTATTTCCCCATCCTATACTTTCTCAACAAATTTTGTCTTCATATCTCTATGGATCATTTTGGTGTAGGCAATTGTTGCAGTGGTCATCTTGACTGTGTTGGGGAATGGGGTGGAACACAACATGAAACAAAGAACATGATATTGTAGATAATCAAAGAGGGACAATAATTTTTTAAGATAAAGGTGGTGTCTAAAGACACCGTTACAATACTTACGCAAAGTACACTATGATTGGAACATCATAGTGCATGTTGCACATCTTTATCTACATGATTTGCATGTTGATAATGACCCAAGGGGTATGATTTTTATAGCTTCAATATCTAACCAATTTCCATAGAATTCAAAAGATATTTTCCACATGTAACCGTTATATGATAGAGTTGACTCTGCTAAATCCACATTCAAATGGAAAAGTGATTTGTAAATGATCTTTAAAAGACTTGATTGAGTTTTAAGCATGTGTTAAATTAAGAAGATGATGGAGATGAAGGAGGTGAAGGAGGAGGTTTAGGAGGGTCCTTTCCTTCTTCACTTTTGTCTTGTTTTGATGATTCCCCTTGAAAAGGTCTCTTCTGTTCCAAGTAATCATCATATAAGACCTTTACCATCTATGACATGGCGAAGAAAGTCTTTTGAAACTCTATCTCGTTCTGAGACATTTCTTCTTTAGATGCCATCTTCTCACTGCGAGATGCCGTCTTTCTTGATCCAATATCATGATATCCTTCTACAATATTTCCTTCACCATGAATTAGCTTTTCCTTGGTAATCATGCAAACTCAGACAACCAACTATCAACCTGCTTTGATACCACTTGATCCGTAAATGATCTTTAAAAGACTTGATTGAGTTTTAAGCATGTGTTAAATTACCATTCAAAAACTTAAATTGGAAAGGAGATATTAATGAAAGAATGTTTCAGCCATCATAAAAAATATATAACATAAAGTAAACATTAAGAACATCAATCCATAATTCCAAGATTGTTAACAGAGTTTGGCCAAATTGCCTATGTCTCTAAGACTTTGTCTCAATGGGGGAGGATTTCTTATTGATATTCAATGTTGTAAAATTACATTAGAAGTATCCCAAATGGATTACAAACTGATTTGGATGTGTTCTTCTCAACCTCAAGAATCCAACACAACTGACGGCACAAAAAAAGGTTGAGTGTAGCTCTCGGGAATGGCCTCCAAAGTTCGCTTCCTCAATGGCTTACTTGCATAAAAATGGATTAGCTTCATAAATTATTCATAATTATGTTGCTTCTAAAAATATTTGGTTTTCAAGAACCTATAGTTTATATAGGATTTTATTTGAGAATCAAATCCCAAATTTTCCCCAAGATCTTGCCTCTTTTTGGGCTCCAAATCCCCCCAAAATGGCCAAAATCCATTAAAAATCAGGGTTTAAATCATTAAAAATATTATAATATAGTTGAAAAAACACTTTTCAACAAATATTGGCTCCAACCCCCTTCATCCGGGCTCCTGGTCATAAGGAGCGCTCCATATGCCCAAGCATTGAGTGTTGTCTCTAAACCTTCTATCGAGCCCTTTGCTCCGGGTCACATGGCATGTCATGTGGCTAGTGGTTAGGCCTCCCATGCCTAAACCTTTTGTCTTGGCTCGTAGACTATGGAACCTAGTCAGTTAGGCTACCCCTTGTCGATCGGGGCTTATCCCAAAACATTTGCGCTTACCCATAACAAAAGGAAAATGTGTCGGTTAGGGGTTAAGTCCCATGGTGTAATCTGGTTGATCCATTGGTGGTTGTGAAGTCATTGGCTATATGTGGAGGTGGGGTGGTCAAATCCACTGGAGTGTAACAAATTTTTTACCTAGCTATTATTGGCCAAATTCAGGGTGCCATGTGGCACCCTATGATTGGGCCATGTGTCACCCTATGATTGGACCATACAGTCCAGTCACCAACACAGTAAACTACCCAGTCAACACCACATCACCGTCTTGTCAGCCTACACATTCAGCCCATACGCCATGTGTCAACTTTTCATCCTACCACATCACTGTCATACCTACCACATGTCCTATTTTCATTGGTGCCATGTCACATCCATACAAACATGTGTTGTACCCATATCATGTCGCCACGTCAGTGTCCATATGGTGTCGCATGTCACTTATGTACGATTCCATGTGTCAAATTTTTATAGGTCCAATTCAGCCCTGAAAAACACCAAAAATGAGTAACATGTTTCACCTCCTGGTGTTTCCACGTGTCCCTGTTGACATCACTACAACGTCATGCTGAAGTACTTATTACGTCAGTAGTATGACCTGTTGACTTTGAATTTTTTTTGCCTCTTTGGGAAATTGATCAGAACGTGATAACTTTCACATATGGTGTCCTTTTTTGGAAAAAAATTAATGGCCAGAATTGGTGCAATGATCTCGATGCAATGCGCTGGTTTCATTTGATTCTGGGAACTTTGATTTTTAGGCCTTCCTGGATCCATTTTGTATCAACAAGGATGCTCAAATTGACTACCTATTCTGGGAACTTTGATTTTTAGGCCTTCCTGGATCCATTTTGTATCAACAAGGATGCTCAAATTGACTACCTATGTGTTCAACTCGTAGTAGATTACTGAGTTGGTTGATCCACCACCCAATTATCTTCAACTATTGGTTGGTTGTCCGATCGACATACACATTGACTACTCGACTGATTGGTGTGGTGTGTTGGTCAATCGCCTGACCGACTGTATCCATATGTAGGTCGACCTCTCGATTGACTGAACCTAGGGGATGTGTGATGAACCATCAATGTTGGATGTTCCAACACCCTCCCATAAACACACAACTCTAGAGTTTCAGGAGGTGAAATTACATCAATAGAACACCCCCCCATAACTGCACCTTCTTGAATCCTAAGCATCATGCAAAACTTGATAAATCTCTTCAGCTAAAGGTTTGGTGAAGATACCAACAGCTTGATATTTTATTATGCAATATTCAAGACATACACCATTCTCATGAACCAACTGTCTCAAATAGTGAGCATGAACCTCAACATGCTTCATCTTACTGTGGGAAACATGATTGTTAGCAACCTATATAGCACTCTAGTTATCACAATAGATTGTAGTTGAGGTATGAATAGGAAGGCCAAGCTCTCCTAAATGTTGGTGAATCCAAAATGCTTCGATACTTGATTGAAAAAATCTAGGATATTCTTCTTCTATAGTAGATAATAAGACTACCTTTTGTTTCTTCCATGACCATACCAAAGGTCCAGAGCTATATATAAACACATAGCTAGAATTGGACTTATGATCATCACCATCACCAACCTAGTTGGATTCGGTGTACCCAAATAGCAAATATGAACTTCGACAATACTTAATACCAAATTTAGTGGTACCCTTTAGATAATGAAAAATTTGTTTGACTTCTTTTTAGTGGATTTCCTTTGGGTCTTGCATGAACCAAGAAACCAAAATAACATCAAAGGAAATGTTAGGTCGACTATGAGTAAGATAAATAAGACCTCCAACCAATTGTCGATAAAGTGTAGCATTGACTGCAGGTGTTTGATATTTTTTAGTGAGATTCACTCCAAACTAAAAAAGAGTAACACAAGGCATACAATAAACCATCTTAAAATGTGTCAACATATCCAGAAAAAAATTAGATTGAGAACAAAGTGGTAATACTTGAAGACCCAAAAAATAATACAGAGTATCGAGATCTATCATATCAAAGGAGTCAACAAGTTGTTTCTTCAATATAAGTATGAGATCATTATTATTTCCATTAATGAGTAAGTCATATACATATACAACAACAATCAAAGTGTCTCCATTGGTGTGGAGTACATAGAAGCTATGATCATATTCACACCATTTGAAACCAATTCAAAGAAAGAAACTATTGATCTTAGCATACCAAGATCGAAGAGCCTGCTTCAAAATATAAAGCAACTTCTTGAGTCAATAAACCAATTTTGAATCCATCACAAAAACAGGTGGTTGTTCAATAAAAAATTATTTAGATATGTAAAGTACATAGCCACCAACTTGGTCAAGTCACTACTAAAATGACCCAATAAAAAAATCCGATACTAAATCTAAATACATAAATAACCCATAGCATGACATTCAATACACATGAAACTATCTATTCTAATTAAAAACATAAATTAAATAATTTAACTATGTTGAGTAACAACTAAATAACTCATAGCAACATTCACTCACATAAATGGTAATTCATGTGCATCATTTTTCTCACAACAAGCAAACTAACCAAATATATCTCAGAGTAAATTGCACAATAACTATACCATAATTTAACATGAACAAACACAAAATATGTGAGAACTTATATTATAATAGTATGAAACTCGCTACAGAGTGTTATCACTGAAATTTTGTCTGCAACACTGCATGCAAATGGTTACAAAAATACAACAATACCAAACAACTATTAGTTCACCTGTAGCACCAAAATGCATTTCCAAGAGGAAAAACTATACAATTGGGAAAAAATTGACATGTGCTAACTCAGTAAAGGAAGTGCGCGCACAGTGCATGGTCCAAAGAATCCCGTAGAGCGTACAATGCACCATATGTGCAGCTGTGCATGAGAAAATTTGTGAACTCTTGTGAACGACACATTTATGGTTCTTGTCGGCCCCTCAACCACTTATGGACCAGCTCCCAACTTGATTTGACTCTCAAATATGAGTTGAATATGAATGGGGGGTTGGTCAAGGACCAAAGGGTGCCCTAAAGGGCCCCTTGTTCACACTAACAACTAGTTGAATATTTCCTTGAAGGAATGTTATAAATGGAGGCCATGGATGCACTAAGAAATCAAGATTTTCATAGTATTGGTATGCTACATCAATCCTCCCTTGAGAATCCTCTTTTCTCCTTGGAACATTCTAGAAACATTTCAATAGGACATTCCACTCACCTCTTGAGGGAATAGGCATTGATTTCTGTTATAGCAAGATTTTCCTTACCCTATGCAATCTTTCCCATAAGCCCTTTTTCCATTTCCCCATGTAGACTTATCATCCCTGTTTGTAAAATCGAGAGCCAAAAATACAAGTTTTTCCACATGTACACATCTTGCATACTATACAATGTGCGTATATGCATGTTTCTCCACTACAAACCATGTATATTGGGATTTGTGCCAAAAAATAAAAATTAATGTCGAGTTTCCATGTCACGATAGGAGATCTACCATCCTTGGCCTTCCATATACTGGAAACGTTCTGACTCGACCCTTCAGTTCCATTTTGAAGGCTATAAATGTGCCAATTCCAAGCTACGGAAGAGAGAAAGAATTCAACTTTGAGAGAAAAGTTACTCTGGAGAAATTATTGACTTCATATTTAGTCTACAACCCTTTTTCCTTTAAGCCTGAACACAGTGTTTAGCCTGTTATCACTAAAATTTTGTCCGCAAATGGTTACAGGAATCCAGCATCTCCAAACACCTATTAGTTCACCCAACTTCCAAAATTCATTTCCAAAGGGCACAAAACTATACAAATGGTTAAAAAATTAACATGCGTAGAATAACTACAAGGCGCGCACACACATGCGCAAATTAGAAATGTCCAAAAAGTGCACATGCGCTCGACACGTGACTATGTACGCTAAAATCTATGCACTCCTGTAGAATGACGCATTTATGGTTATTGTCGGCCCCTCACCCACTTATGGTTCATCTCCTAAGTCAATTTGACACTCAAATCTGAGATGAATCCGAGTGGGGGGTTGGTCAAAGACCTAAGGGTGCACTAAAAATCCCCTTGTTCACACTAAAGACCGGTTTTATAATGCCTCAAATATGTGCTACAAAACGAGGCCATGGGTACACTATATTTACAAGAATATAGTTGTATTTCTATGCTTCCTCTATTCTCCTGCAAGGAACCCCTTTCCTTCTTGGAGCATATTGGCATCATCTCATTGAGTTATTCACATCACCTCTTTAGTGAATGAGCTTTGGATTTCTTCACTATTTCCTTCTAGTTTACTATTTGTAAGAAGAGCTCAATCATTGGGGGTTCAAGATCCCTCCCTTGGAGGAAGAGAGGACCCATAAGTCTCCCTTTCTCTTTGGTGTTTTCTCACTAATACAATCTATCCATTGGTGGCATAAATATTGGTCTTTCTTTTGGTCTATTTCTCTTATGCACTTTAGTTTAGGTTCTTTCATTTTTATTAGATTAGTTGTTTATTTGCTTATTGTACTTGATGTTTCTAACTCTTGCACTCATTTATGTCCTATGTAGCTAACACAATTGGACTTGTAAGTGTCCTTCTTTTGATAATTTAGGTGACAAAAAGGATACAATGGATTGGAGACTTCGTTGGGGATAGGTATCAATTTCTTCCCCATTTGGGTTGTTTGAGCACTTCTTTTTTATTTATTTAACTTGCAGGGATCATAACTAGCCTAAGCCTACCTGAAAAAAGACAAATTCAGAGCTGAGATAAGAGAATTTCATTCGAAATGTTATTCCCAGCCGTGTATCAGAACATGTGTGAGTTTACCATCCCACGGCCGCATCTTCCGAGCACGTGCACCAAACTCACTGTATTTCTCAGCGTATTATGTGCACTTTTGCCAATAGGAAATGTTCCATTCATGCATTGGCCCCACATGTGCCACTATCAACTCTGAGACCCGCGCATTTGTCCAAAAAATTTACATTGTAAGGGTTTTGTGATATGTTGAAGGCCCATTGCCTTCTTAAAGATTGATTCTATGCAAATTGTAATATACATGACACTTAGATTCTCTCTCCACATGAAGGGTTAGTCAAAACATAGGGACTTAGGAGGTTAAAATCCATATTTTTCCTCTTTTTTCTCTCATTTTGCCACATGGATGGATTGCTTTGATTGTAAAAATTAAGTTAGAATCATTCAAATATCACATATATAAACACTTGCATTGGGACCAGAAATTAAAATTCAATCATGGAGTATGCTCTTCTCTTGCACCATAGAGCGATCTTGAGAATAAAAAAAAACGCTTGAGGGGAAATTTCATCTCCCTTAAAGACAAAATCTTTAGGAGAGGACAACAGCCCCCTCAAGACTCCTCTTAGTTTCTTTTTCAAACACATCTTAAATTTGTAAGGGCCCATACATGCCCACATGCTACAATAAGTTGGAATCATTCTATATCACAAATATAACCACTTGCATTGGGACCGTAAATTGAAAGTCAATCTTTGAGTATGCTCTTCTCTCGCGCCATAGAGCGATATTGAGAATCAAAAATATGATTAAGGGAAAATTTCATCTCCTTTAAAAGACAGAATCTTTAGGAGAGGACAATAGCCCCCTCGAGACTCCTCTTAGTTTCTTTTTCAAACACATATTAAATTTGTAAGGGCCCATACAAGCCCGCATGCTACAAAGATAGGATAGTTTTGAAACTACTTTCTTAGATTACATCAATAGGGAAGTTTAAAGGTTTTGTAACGGGCCCATACATGCCCACATGTCTACAATCTAGGATAGTTGTTGAAGTTTTCTTAGATTAAATCACACTAGGGAGTTAAAGGATTGGTAAGGACCAACATGTCCACATGCTAGTTCTCTAAGGGATTTAAAATTACACAAGGTTGTACCAATGACATCTAGTGAATTAGGTAATCAAGACTTGTAAGGACCACATGAAGTCCACATGCTGCAAGGTGACACCTAACTTATTAAAAATTTGGCACACATTCACTTGTTCACACACAAAGTCACTACTTACTCACATAGTTTCATCTAGAATCTTGGAGGTTGAAGCAAGTTTCCTCCAAATGGATTCTAAAATACCCCACCATTTTCTTGACGAAACTATCCACTCCCACTTAATTTAAACAAGATTGGTTCACACCCCCAATCTCTCAAACAACCACATCTAAAAAATTTCTAAAAACTCACTAATTTTTCCTCCACAGGAGGTGCAAAAATATTTTTTTTAGTCTAGGTAGGATCTCGGGGATAGGCATCCAAATAACTCCCTATTATTTGGTTCTCACATCTTCAAACATTAGAAGTTGACAAATAGGGAAC
>CBVK0100527306.1:0-11922 GCA_900067695.1 Picea abies
GCCTCAGTTTTTGATCTGCTGTTGAAGTGTGTGGAGAGTTCCTTTGAGCTTGCGGCCTCAGTTCTGTTCTGCTGTTGAAGTGGTCCGTCCCCTTTGCATGTTTGGAGTGGCCTCCTATCTTCCTGCTGTAGTATTGGCCCCCTTGCTGGATAGCCGCGGCCCTATTGTGCTTTGATGTGTGTTGTCTTCTCCACTGTGATAGCCGTGGATACTCTAGCTAAAGGGTGAAGCCTGCCGTGACCTATCTGCTGGGTACCGCTCCCCCATGCTGGCTGACGTGACCCCTCTCTAGGTGCCGCATCCTCTCCCTGCTAGCTGCTACATGTTACAGCTCCTGTGTGTAGGGTTTTAGAGCTCACTGTTGTGACAAGGGTTACACTCAGCATAGTGTTCCCAGATCTGAAAGTCTCCTTGTGAAAGGTTTTTGTTATTGAGGGTTTGATCTCTCTTCTTTAGTGGTTTTATTCCCTAAACCTATTGACTCGGTGGCAAGAAATTTCCTTCTATCTTTGGCATAAAAGATCTTATTATTGATCCATGAACTGAACCTTTGTCTGAGCATTACTACAAGGACTCACCTATTGTGGTTTGTGCTATTCTTCAGAGGTAAGGCAGGTACCAGGTATGTCTCCTATTTGTTTCTTCTAAAATCAGGTCTGAGTTTACTATAGAATTACTTTATAGATTAAGCATTGTAGGGATCTATAAGCTATGCTCTTTGTTCACTGTTTGAGCATAGTTATATAGATCTGTTGTTACACTTAGAAGAACTTTTCATTACTGTTTGTTTCAGAACTAATCTATATAGATCTGCTGTTACTTGTAGAAGAGCTTTTCATTATTGATTGAGATCTGAGTTTGTATAGCATACAATCTGAGTTTTCTTCTGCTTTCATTGCTGTCTGGAATACAGATCTACTGTTGTATCTAAAGAACTGTTAACACTGTCTATGATTTGAATGTTGTTTTTCATATAGGACATTGGTTTTCTGATCTTAAACTAAAGTACTACTGTTAAGATCTGACTTATTTTCTGAACTCTATTTGTCTGCTGCTAATAGAAGCCATAGATCTATCTTTCTATATGCTGTTATCTCTGTCTATGCTCTAGATCTGAGTTGTCTTGCTTTAAAATTAAAAAGAGACTACTGTTTTCAACTTTACCCTAAAATCTAACAATGATAATGTAGAGTAGGTCTAACTACATATCTTGAAATGGGTTTACTTCCTCATCATCTGAATATTTCAACTATACATCATGATCAACCAGTCATCTTCCTTGAAATCTGCCTTAGAGTCTAAAGATTCCCAGCTAGGTATGATGGTAAATGAATGCCAAACACTGTTAGAAAACACGCTATAGTCTATGTATCATGCTGTTCTAAGAGGGTCTATGTATCACACTGTTCTAAGAGGAGCCTTCACCTAGAGTTAGATGGGATTGATCTAATTAAATTATTAATGATGACACAGCCATCCTGTGTACACAAAGAAAACTAAAAACTATGTATATAGTATATCTATTATCTATGTAATGTCTCAGACCTTTCCTAGAGCTTTCCCACTAGCATCATCAGAAACTGAAAATTAAAATTTTAATGTCTCATACCTTTCCTGCTTGTATTATCATATGCTATACAGTCTACAGGTAATTAATAACTTACCTATACGTAATTAATAACTTACCTATACAGCCTACAGATTAATAATAAGCTATGTTGCATGGGACCCGTCCCCCCAGAAAACTCGAGTACCTTCCCTTCCAGTGTTTTGGGGACTTGGGGTCCCCTAGGAAATGCCCCCAAACTGTTGGGGGCTTCATCAGGGACTTGGGGACTCGCTGGTCGTCCCAAGACATTCTGGGTAGATTTCAGGGATGTTCTAAACAGACTTCAGGGATGTTCTGGGCAGATTTCGGGGATATTCTGAGCATATATCTTCAATTTTGACAATCATGGACATTGATGATTTGACAATATGATCATTTTTCCCATCGATTATTTTTGTAGTGCACTGAATCTAAATCTGTTGTACAAGTTGCAGCTCAAAACATTGGTTTTGTATGGTGGGTTTCTGGTGATTTAAATATTGTATTTTCAACAACATTATAACAAACAAAGCCTCCATTCCTAAAGAACAAGAAATGCAACATTTCAAAGGGCCGATCCTTGTGGTTATTGCTCTTGTTCTTCTCATTTTTTGGGTCATCTTGGTTTTTACATATTGTACATGGATTTCCAGGAGTCATTCAAGTCCAATGCTTCCACCATCCCAACCTCAAGCATTATGAAAACTATCAGATAATAGTGACTTGGATTGGGTGTGAAAAAATTCCTATTCAATTGTCTTTTTAATCTGAAATATGAATCTAATCTATTTACAGAACCTGCTATAGAGACAGTTTTATAGTAGTTTTCAACACAGAGGTAAAAATCTGCAAAACCTATTGAGAAAGGAATGCCTTTATGTTTTAACATAATTATCATTAACAAGAAATATGAGGAAGTAAAACTGCTATAGAGACAGTTCTTTGTCTCATAGACCTTTCATGGACCTTATTGCAAATTGACAATAGTTACACTTAAGTTTCCTAAAGCTAAATTGCATTTTGCTCATGTCTAGTTGCCAATAATGGAATGTCACTTGGCCCTTTTTTAAATTGCCCAATCTTTTTTCAGAATTGTCGAGTGTAAGCGCTGTGCATAATACTATATAGTATAGTTTGTTATGCTTACAAGCTTGAAGCAACTACAAATGTTTATGGTGAATTCTGAAATATATGTATATTATTGTCGTCCCCAACCCGCCCTCGCTTCAAAAATTTTGGGGGTGCGCTCTAGTCGTCTTGGGGTTGCATTCCCCCGTCCCCACCATTCCCTCGTCCCAAAAACGAATGCAACATAGGTATTTAGCAACTAGCTCAATTTAAACTTTATTGTTTTGGACCTTTCAGTATTCATACTTTAGTGCAGATGGCCTATTTTGTAAACATAACTATTTGGCCATGGCTCATGTTATTGTTGACAGTGATTGGATAACTGATTTCATTCCATAAGTTAATGGTCTAATTTCTATTATATAGCTTAAAAATTTGTAAGTTGGTTTGTAAGTTTGTAATTGCTAGAATCTAGATGGTTAATGCTAAAAATGATTAATTATTGATGTACTATGGATGCCATTTCTATCTATATTAATGTACAAATATGCATGTTTTCATATATTTTGCAGCTAATTTGTCTTTCTGCATGTTTTTTTGAATATAAACGCAATATATACATAATACTATATAGTATAGTTTGTTATGCTTACAAGCTTGAAGCAACTACAAATGTTTATGATGAATTTTATATATATATACACATATATTTGCCATCCCCAACCCGTCGTACCCTGAAAAATTTGGGAGTGTGCTTTAGCTGTCTTGGGGACATCTTCCTTTGTCCCCACTGTTCCCCGTCCCGAAAACCAATGCAACATAGATAATAAGTAATCTAATTAAAAGTCTAAATAGAATATCTGCGGCTTAGGGTTTCAAACAGGTGGCAAATATCCTTAAAAAATAAAAATAAAAACCTTAAAATCTAATGTTATTTGCTTGGGATCCGGCGTGTGAGGGTTAGCTGGCACAGGATCCATTTCGGCAGCAGGGGATCCGTTTTTGGGCTTGAAGGATCCGTTTATGTGGTAGTTCCTATGCAGATCTGTATCCATATTCGGATCCGAAATGTGGATCCGCAGATCCAGCCTCATGCCCCCGTAGATGTGGTAAAACAGACGGAAGCTAGTGATAAGAAATCATTGTAGCACTCTTGTATGTTCCCCATGCTCTGTACCAACTTCCAGCTTCTCTGAAATTCCTGCAATGCATCCTCAAGGTGTGTGCCGGAGAGTTTTCTTGCTTTGAAAAATTAGATAATGACTTCAAGGTTGTAGTTATCAACTTTGCAATAGTTACCTTTGTCGAGGTTGATGGTAGATGTGAGAGTTGAATTTGCTAATGAAATTTCATGAACTCATGGTTTGCTTATGAAAATTTGTGCTGCCATGTCTGTGAACATTTATGGCTGGATGAAAATACCTGTTAAGGTTCCAGTCACATCGGGGATGAAATAATGTTGTGGTACTTGTGTTCAATTTACAAACAGTGAAGATAGGAAAATCACATTTGTTAGATAGGTCTCAGGTTGCATATAATTGCTGGCTGGTAGCTGGAAAGATGGTTGTGGAAATAGTTCTCTATAAGTTGTTACCAGTCCACTGATTAAGAGCACAGGGATGACATTAATATCCCCATCACCTTCTCCCTTATTTTGTGGTTTGTTTTCACTCTTGCATGCTTCTCTGATTTCTTAGCCCTTGCTCTTCCTTTTACTTACCTTCAAATATTTTTATAATGAAATCCTATTCTACCATTTACCCTATTGTCCAAAATTTCGGACTCTGGTCCCCTTTAGCCCTTTTCTGTTTTGCTATATCAGATAACATTTCTTCTCCTATGGTTTGCTGAACTGTATTTAAGAATCTGGAAATAAAGGTGCATTGCGAGGCGTAAATAATGCCTATATTAGTTTACATGTATACAGACAACAACACCCTTCATATTTGGAAAAAAGAACAGTGTTACAGGGAGGCATTCAACCATCTGTTATGTAGCCCCATTCTATTGTGTGATGCTTTGCTGAGAATTTTCTGCAGTCTCTCAGTTCTGGAGCTTCTGCCAAGCCTAAGAAAACTCAGAAATTGCGAGTTCAACGAGGTTGGCATTTGTGGTCCAGCAAAAATCAAGGACTGAATGGGTAAAAGATAGAATCTCTCGATTTGGCAGTGAGTCCAATATCTCTATTTTCCTGGGAACTATTACCCAAATCAACTTGGGGTTTTGTTTCTTCCTCTACAATAATAAATACTAACGGTTTTAATTAGATTTTTCCAAGATGGAATATCACATGATTTTTATTTCTGGATTAATAAATAGCTGGGCATAAATCATCTGTTGCTATTCTTATTTTCTAGAACATTGTTTTGTTTTCTAAGAAGTTGATTGTATCTAGTGCAGTGATAAAAAAGCTAAATTTTGTGCACACTTAGTTTCAGTCTGTTGGCCCTTTGCCTACCTACATTATTATCTGTTAAGATGATTATTACTATGCCTTGATAATCTGTTTGCTGTCATTTTGCAGCATATACAGAAAAGGCCTAAGAGCTATTCCACCTCGTCTTCAAAATAGAACTAATATAAAGCAGGTCATACAGTGCATTCTTTTATCATTAGTTTGTAAATCAAGTTATGATATTATGTGTATTGTCTAAGAATTCACAGTATTTTCTAGAATTTCTTGATGCAATGTTCAATTCCTGTCAATAAACTTTTAGCTTAGAGGTTTTCTGGAGTTTTGTGGCAAACACAGAAGATTCATTCTAATTATCGATATCCCATCCAGAACATCACAGGTGAATTGAATGAAAAGGCTAGAATAGAACGCCGATTGGAACCTTGGATTCGTCGGGAACTGGAGGCCATCCTTGGGGACCAAGATCCTACAGTCCTTGTTCACCTTGTGTTCTCTCTTTGGCTCTCCAGACTCAGGAAACAAGAAGGGAAGCAGAATTTGGTCCCCTCAAGCAATGAAGATGAGTTTATGCAACAGTTGGAGCCATTTATAGGTGACAAGGCAAATGCTTTCTGGCATGAGCTGAGGTATAAGTGCACACGTCCATTTGGGAAGTACAAACCTTGATGCATGATGGTATAACTTGTGCATTTGTGACATCTGTGTCTGTTAGTGGGATTTTCTGATGACCTTTGTTGTTTCAAGCTGCTTACACTAATGAGAAAAAATTAATACAGGTGCTTTGCAGAATCCCCGTTCACAATGAGTGCATATGATTCTATAGCAGAGTATCAAAGACCTCTTAGTAAAAGTGCAGATCCTAGATAGATTAAGGCATTCGATGTGCACCTATCATGAGGAGCAAACAATCTGGTTACTTTGGTATGTGCATCTACTGAAAAGTCATGTACACAAGAACAACTTGGCGAATATTTATATGGGGATCTTTGGTATGATCACTTGTTGAGACAGCTCTTACGTGAACCAGTACCAGTATATTGGTATTGTGGCACTGTCCCTGATCAACATAAGCACAATTCCATAGCTTTGTTGTTGTTCTTGAATAGTGGTTGTTTTTACTAGTTTATGGTTATTATTTTTTGGAGCCAATCTGGCACCATCAGTTGAAGCCAAATATCAAAGAAAGTTTCATGATTATCAAGCTTCCATGGATATTCTTTGATAAAATCACAGGCTTGTCTGTAATTGATGAATTGTTACCATGTATCAATCTAAGCTCTTTTGCTTAGGGCATTGATGAAGTTCTCTTCGTATTAACATATATTTGATGAAAATACAATATTAAAAAGTGATTCAAATCCTCTTTTTACTTAAATAAGTGATTCTTTCCAACAACTCCCCTTTGAGTTAGGTGTCTAGTCATTTTCTTTTTGGTTTTGCTCTTTTTCTCTAACATCAATCGATCTCTCTTTGTCCATCTTTATTATATATAGCACTCCATGTAACGATATTGTGTGGGCAAAAGCCGAAGGCTGGCTTAATAGACCATACAATACCCTCGATATGGGTGCGGGAGATTTGTACATTTTTAGTTGTGATGGACATAAGATTTGTCTTAATCCTTTTGAGTACAAGTAAGGGGAACGCTCAAACAATCTTAGTAAAAAAGAGAGTTATATACAGTTATTTTAATTATAATAACGCCTTGAAGGAAGTCTCTTCCATTTAGTTTAGGATTATTTGAAAGGTTAAACCATTTTGGGCAGTCTTTGAACAAATAGCTAGTAGACTATTTTTTGAGCCTGTGTCTTGGGTGATGGCCCTTCATTGGAACACATGTTCTCTGGATAGTCATTTTGTTGTTTTTTCGCAAATAATTAAGGCCAAAACCCTCTAAGCTATTGGGAAGTTCTATGTATCTGCATGCGTCCATTTACCTGCTTGTGTAGTTTGTTCATTTGTTAGTGTTTGTAATGCCCTTTGAGACTTACTTAGTCTACTGGACCTCTTAACCCCAAATCAAAATTGAATTTCAGAACAATTTAATTAGGATTTAGTCAAAAAAATTAATTAATTAATAATGCCATACTGTTGAATTCTTTTTTTAGGTTGAACATCTTAGACATAAAGTCAATTCTTTTCTATGCAAATTCAAAAGAGATTTATCATTTGATCAATAATGTAGGGCAACATACTAAAGCAATTTTGGTTAAATTGGAGCTTATTCAAAAGGATGATGCAATGCTAATGAGATTAGACAAAGGGAAACACCAGGGAAAAACTTGCTAATAGTGGAAGAAGCCAAAGATGGAAAGGTAATGGAAATCTTCCCAAGAGGGTTATCTTCGGAAGAATGTTAAAAGTTTTACATGTTTAACTTGGATAGTTGTCTCCATTACAATAGGGTGCACACAACAGTAGGTTCGTACAACACCCTGCTTGGGTTCCTGTGCGCAACAGAGTGTGTGTGAGGCAGAATTATATAGGGGAGTAGTGGCTACATGCCTACCTTCAGCATGTATGTGCCAATGCTGGTTTATTTCTAGTTTTGTCACCTTTAGTTCACTGTTTTTCCAAATTTAGTAAGTTCCAATTCAGTTCAATTTCTATATAAGTTCAGCTTTCAGTTTAGTGTAGTTAGAGTGTTTCTATATAAGGCACAGGTCCCAAGGACCGTGCATGCATACATGCCATTGTGATCCTCTAGTAAGGGTGAGCTATGTCACTGTTGTACACGTAGGAGGGTGCATTGGTTGTATTGATTAGGATTAGAGTTTGACTTTGTCAGTTAGGGCCGTTTCTTGCATGTGTCCAAATACATTGTATCTTCCCTTGTCTCTTATTCTCTAAAAGAGATGAAGGGTGCACCATTGAGATAGTGAGCTAGTTAGAGATTTTAGCTTTTGCTTTGTGAGTTTATTCTCTACAGTTATTAGAATACAGATGCTGTTTTAAGAGTTAAGATTTGCATGCGTGTTGTTCATATTATCAACAATACGTGTTTGTAGGGTATGTACTCTATAGCTATTGCTTAAACTGGTGTTTTCAGTCTTAAGCTATCAATAATTTATGTTAAATTCACGAGTGTAGAATCTACCTACCATGCTCGGATTTTTGACATGGTATCATAGTATGTTTATTGAAACACTCTAGGAATTTATGTATGGATAATAGGGCTTCTATTTGGGATAGGGAGTTGTATGAAGGTTTCAAGGGTGGGATGCTCGATATCCATGTTTAAGAAAAGCATTGCATACCTATGATAGGTTGATTTTAGTTTGCTGATATGTTTTGTCTAGCACCGTGTTTCAGGAGTAGCAGTATGACTACATTTAGTGTCAAATATGAAGACAAATTAGGAGGCCCTTCCAACTTTGTTCCATGGAAGTGTCAAGTACAAACATTATTGGTGGAGCAAGATCTTTGGAAATTTGTGGAGATTAAGGTTGCAAGGCCCAGCAATCCCATGCAATTAGCAAAATATGAAAAGATGTGGCAAGACAAAGCGAGTCATCTTTGACTTCGTGAAGGACCATTTGATCCCTCAAACTTGTTGGGAAGACCGCAATAAGGAGATGTTTGATGCTTTAGTCACTCTATATTAGAGTAAGAACATCAATTGGAAGATGCTTATGAGGAATAAGCTTAAAGCCATATAGATGAACAAGACAGATATTGTAGCCATTTACTTGATGAAGATTACTGAACTCCGTGATCTACTTGCAATAGTTGGAGAAGAGGTCAAGGGTGAAGAGTTAGTACTTGTAGCCTTGAACGGGTTTTCATCTTCTTGGTAACCTTTTATCCTGGTTGTCTAAGCATGAGATGAGCTTCCCACCTTTGAGAAGCTATGGGATGATTTCATCAAAGAGGAGACAATGCTGGACATTGTTGCGAGTATGGAGGAGGAAGTGCAAAATCTACATTATGAACAAGTGTCCTCACATGATATTAAAGGACGTGACACTAAAGGAAGCTTTTATTGGTAAGAAACCATAGGTACACATTTGTAGGTTTTCGGTTGTCCTATATATATTAATATTCTTGAGGTTCAAATAACTAAATTGGAACCCTCTAGTTTGAAGGGTATTTTTGTGGGATACAATGAAACTTCCAAGGCTTACAAAGTCTACATTTTGTCTCAATGGAAGATAGTTGTAAGCCTAGATGTTAAGTTTGATGAGGATGTGCAGGGTCCTTTAAGGCCTTAGGAATCTCTAGTAGAGATAGATGAGGTTGATGTTGCACTAATGGATTCCATTACTGATGCAAAGCCTTTTAGTTATGAGGAGGTAGCGGGTGAGTAGGTATGGCAAGGTGCCATGGTGGTGTACAACTCCATCATGAAAAATGATGTGAGAGATTGTGCCTAGACTAGAGGGGAAATTGATGGTTGATCCCAAGTGCATGTACAAAGTAAAGCAAACATGTAGTTGATGGCAGGTAGAGAAGTACAAGGTTTGTTTTATGGCTAGAAGATTCTCTCAAAAAGAGGGAGTTGACTATGATGAGACCTTTGCCCTACTTCCTACGTATACAATTATTATGGCCATCATTTCTTTAGCATCAATTTTGGTTGGCAATTATTTCAAATGGATGTGGAAATTACCTTTCTTGATGGTGCAATTTGGAAAGAAGTATACATTAATCAATTGAGAGGGTTTTGAGGTGCATGGGAAAGATACCCGTGTTTGTAGGTTGAAGAAATCCCTTTACGAGCTGAAGCAGGGACCACACGCTTGGTACTCCAAGATTGATGAGTACTTGTTAGATCTGGGCTTTACCAAAAAATTTGTAGATCCCAATCTTTATTATTTATTCGATAGATTTGCTTTGCTTGTTTTGGGCTTGTATGTAGAATACTTGATACTTATAGGCAGTTTTGAGAAGTTCATAACAAGGTGCAAGATAGAGTTGGCATAAGAGTTCGAGATGGACATTGGAATAATGCACTATTTCTTGGGTCTATATGGTAGAGTCCAGGTGAGGCGTTCCTTGGACAAGGTAAGTATGCAATTTGAGGTTTTGAAGCGATTTCAAATGATGCACCATAAGCCCTTAACTACTCCCATGGTACCAAATCTAAAGTTGCATACTTATTTGGAATCAGGTTTGATAGATCGTTTGGTGCGTAGACAATTGATTGGATCTTTGATGTATGTGGTTAATACCATCACTAATATATGTTTTATAGTGAACTCTTGGAGCCAATATATGTCTAAGCCTAGATAGATTCACTGGGTAGTTGCAAAACATTTGCTTCTAGAGGTTTAGGCCCACTTTATATTGTTGGCCTCCCTTACCTCTCATATAAATAGAGGAATGAAAGAGTCCCTTTACATATACATTCATTCATCATCTTGTGTTAGAGATGTGAGTGAGGCAAAAGCTTCTCTATCTTCCCCCACGTCATATATATATATATATATATATATATATATATATGAAGTTTTTGGCTGTCCAAAATTGTGTAGTCACAAATTTGATTTTCTGCTTGCATTATCTTCTTGATATGATCATTTTCAGCACTTGTTGTTCATGCTAATTTGACAACTTAACACTGAAATTGTTAGGTGATTTAACACATAACTAGAAGATAAAAGTACAGTTTTTTTTATTGTAAAATATGTTGTAATAAAGTGATTTTCAAATCTGGTATATTCTTGGAAAATTGTGTCATAAGGGCTAAAACTTGTTGGCATGTGTTTGATATCTTTTCTCTTGATCTTCATAGTGTGTTGGGTTGAAGTGAAGCGAAATATTGTCCACTGTTTATTGCCGTAAATTAAAATTTGAGGTCAAGTCTAAGGCTGAAAGTTTGTAGGGATTAGATCTCGAAAACCTCCAGTTTAAGGGGGAATTTCTAAATTTGCATTAATTTCCCTTGATAAGAACGTTCAACATACAAGAAGTACATACAATAGTCTTCCTGGGTTCCTATGTGCAACATAGTGTGAGGGAGGCACAATTATATAAGCAGAGAGAAAGGCATGCATGTGCCAATCCTAGTTTATTTATAGTTTGCCACTTTCAGTGCATTGCTGTGTTGGCAAATATTTAACAGATAGCGAATGCTTGTCATTGATGGCAAGTACAACAATGAAGTTGGCATGAGTACAGAAAGTATGTAATAGATGGGCGTTATGAGAAGACGCTGCAGAGAAGATTCGATTAAGCTTAGAAGAGATAGTGCAGAGGATTGTTGGCAGATCATTGATGGCAAGATCGGAGTAAGCAGAACAAAGTAAGCTTGGGAGGAGAAGCAAATTTTTTTATCGTTGGATCTCTTTTACAATTCCCGATGACTGTCAGATCAAGTGTTGATCAGGACTGTTGATCCCACACCATTTCGGGGTTTCACGAATTGTGACTTGGAGAGGCAAGTAACATAACCTCTGAAATCACAATTTAATCGCAGCTGTCAGATCGAGGTTTGTTCTGGACCGTTGATCCAGCTCCATCTCGGAGCTTCGCCTATCGTGACTTGGAGAGGCAAGTAACATAACCGTTGAAATTGCGATTTAATCCCAACCGTCAGATCAAGGTGTGATCTGGATTGTTGACTCCGTTTCGGAGTTTCGTGATTCGTGACTTGAAGAGGCAAGAAATATGACCACTGAAATCGCGATATGTGAAATCGCAATTTAATCCCAGCCGTCAGATCAAGGTGTGATCTGGACAGTTGACTCCATTTTGGAGTTTCGCGACTTGCGACTTGGAGAGGCAAGAAATATGACCATTGAAATCGCGATTTAATCGCAACCGTAGATTCATTGAGATTGTGGACCGTTGATTTAAGCTTCATTTCGGAGTTTCGCCTATCGCAACTTGGAGTGACAAGGACCTCCAT
>CBVK0100527307.1:0-11921 GCA_900067695.1 Picea abies
TATATAGGAGACTAGGAGGTATAATTACAAATAATGGCCTAAAGCCGACATAATTAAAATAAAATTACTAATATAAATTACAACTAATGGCCTAAAGCCAACATAAATAAAATAGCATTACTAATCTAATATGCCCCAATTAAGGGGTAATCAGCCAACATTAGGGCTTAACAAATCCCAATGCACTTGATGCCATGCATGCGATCAAGGAGAAGTCAGGTTCAAATTGTGAGGAAAGGGCCTCACCAGCTGTAGCTCCAACAACCTTCTTGTTCTTCTTCTTCTGCGGATAGTTAGTAGTGAGATGCCCATGTCTGTGACAGTGAAAACACTTCACTTTGGACAAATCCATCTTCTTTCCTTTAGACTAGGATTTTGAATGGAATTTCTTCCCCTTCCCTTTCCTTGCCTTGGAAAACAAAGCACAATCCTCTTCATCATCTTGTTTTGATGAAGATCCATCTCTGGTGTTCCACCTGAACTTCTCCTACACTAGATCTGACCATAGTCGTTCCCAATCTAGAATTTTTTCCCTTCCATTGATAGAGTCTTGATAACTATGCCAATTCATGGGAAGTCCTAGGAGATCCAAGATCACCAAATAATCATCAGTGACTATTATTCCCACACTCCCCAACTCATCCCGACATTGGAAAAAATTCGTGACATATTTTGGAATGGAGTTGCCCTTCTCCATCTTGATCTTCCTGAATTTATCTTTGAGCACCAATTTCCTATGGTCGCTTTTGTTTTGGAATAGATCCGTCAAAGCCTTCCACATTGCATATGGTGTGTCTTTCCCATGGAGGTTTGAGACAATTTGGTCTCGTACTCCCTCCAAAAAGATCCTCCTCTCTGTTTCCACTTTATTTTTCCATGCATCGAGATTTGTAGCGTTTGCAGCATCTGGCTTAGGAACATCTTTGTCAAAGAATTCCTTCAAGCCATTGTCTTCAAGTACTGCCTCCATCTTGTCCTTACAATAAATGTAGTTTGAGATGCCCTTGAGTGCATACTCTAACCTCAAGTCATTGAAATCCATTTCGATCTTGAATCATCTCTAGCACCAAGAAAGGCTTTCTGCAAATTCAAATTATATCCAGTCACAAACTCAACTTCTGCAATTTCCTATGCTCTGATACCATGTAGAAATTTTAATACAAATTATGTATTTCCTAGATTCTCCTGATCTAACAATTATATGCCACTATTAAATACAGAATCATTTCTACTAAAATTATTATGGAATTTAAAACATGATCACCAATTGCAATATCAAGAAGAGAGATCAATCACACATAACACAGATGTTTTACCGGGAAAGAATAAATTTAAAAACCCCACTATCATATATTATTTATATATCATGGACCATGAAACAATATCATACAAAAATCTAATACAAGAGATCTCAGTACAATATATAATCGTCTCACACTGTCATACAAAAATTGGCAAATTCATGTGCCAATTTACTGCCTCCAGACAACCTGCCTCCTCTGCGCAATCCCTGCTAATGGAAATCCCTACAATGAATGAATCCTCTTTCCTAGGCTGCGCAATCCTCATGGGCACATCCAATGTGTGTGTGGTTGCATGAGTGCACTCACTAATGTCACAATTGATAGTCAAACTGTCCCTTTCACCTGTTATCTCAACGGGGTCTCCACTGGCTCTGACATGCATGTAGTTAATAGTGGTAAATCTTCAACTACATGTGAGACCACTTATTGTGAATTAATTAATAATTAATTCACTGATCCTCACTAGTGTAAGTTCAATTACAACTGGTACAACTGATCTTAACTCACTTAATTAAGTTAAACTACTTTACAACTCACATAACTACACATATAACTCTGTTACAACTTCGAATCACTCAGTTACAACTTTGAATCACTCAGTTACAACTAATTCAACTTGCATGTCCCACCAATCAACCATTAAACTCGAATTTCCCATAGCTAACTGATTTTCCACTTTGGTTAACTATTTCCAAGTGCTCATTGAGAATAGATTAATATTTGTCCAACTATTATTAAGGGATAATAATAGTTGACATACATCTATAAATAAAATTTGCTCACCATCTATAAATAGACATCATCTATAAATAGAATTTGCTCATCATCTAAAAATAGACTTCCACCTAAAAATAGCCTAAGGCTCCATCCTAGTGTAGGTGCATAATTTTCACTAGGATCTTCTTGTTGAATATAAACATACCTATACTAACTCTACATACATTATGTCTATGTTCATTGCTCCAAATTTACTTAGACATTTGGGAGATCGAGCGTAATCTTGGTTAGAGTTTTTTTCCTTACCTTGTTAAATGATATCTTGATTTCTATTACAGGGTTCCATTACTATAGTTTTTTTAAGGTGTTTACCTACTATCTTATGTTTTAAGGTTTAATCCGTCCTACATGCATTGCACTTATCTTCTTTATTCTATTTAACACTCATTCATTGCCACTTTCATGACCTTGTCCTGATTTCTGGTTTGGAATATTTACATGTCATTCTAGTAAATGGTTGTACCCAAACGTCTTGGTTATGTTTTTCTTATTGTATATTTCCTTTTGATAGACTTTCTTTTTTGGATACTTTGAACTAATGATGGGCCCTTGTTGTGTTCGAGGGTACCCATCAGAAAGAGATGTTGGCTTTGGCTGGTTGAATCATTCTTTTACAAGAGTTCCATTGCAGGGTTCAAGCTACTCATGGTAAAACGCATACCCTAACCCTACCATCATATTTTTTCTGTAAAATTTTTGGTTCCCTTCTGTAATGGTCATGCGTTAATGCAAGTGTGCTCGGCCAAATTAGAATGGTTTATCTTGATTCAAAATTCAGGATACCCTTGTGAGTACTTTATACTTATATGTTTTTCTTTCTAACTGTGATAAATTACCTTACCCAGGTGCCATACTAATTTCTTTGTTTGAAAACCTTGTTGGCAGGTGTTGGCTATGGCTTCTCAACCTGGGCGTTCAACCTTCGAGAGGTAATTTGGTTTCTATAATAGACCCTAGCTATGGATGAGGGATCGATACCACTGTCTCAGTTCGAATTAGCTAGGTGGTTACCTATCATAGTTATGTCGACCCCGTTTTGGTCTATTTAAAACAATAAGAAATGTAATTTGTTCTTTTTTCTGTATTTTGTTTGCAAAGGTCTTACAAAAAATTAGTTACATATGAGGGTTCTATTATTTTTGTTGTAATTCAAACTATGACTGGGCTATTTCCCTGTGTATTTTCAAGGGTTTTCACCCCCGTAAATTTATAGAGTAGAGTCGAAACAGTTGTAGCTCTGTTAAACATTTATTAATGGACATTTATTTGTTTCTTTAGTTTTTGGTTGTGAATGGTTCTAGGAATTTACTTTCCATGCTAGTATGATTTTTTTCTTAGTTTCCTTCTCATTTTAAAATGGTTACAGAACCTATTAGGATGGTTTCATTATAAAACTTATTTTCATGTATTTACCGATTACTATCTCATTGTACTATTCGATACCCTTAACCTTATGTATATATTCTATATTTTCTTCACAAAAATAACATTATCATTTTAGAATATGGCCTGTTGGTTGTATCTCAATTTATATAGTATTCCTCTGTACTAAAAATCTGTTAATTCTATAATCATGCTTCCTGCATCTGAATTTGGTTATAGATATAATCGTTGATTTCTGATATTTATCATGACAATCGTATAATGGAATGAAACAAGAGAGAGAACCTATAATCTCTAGTTAGACTGTAATTAATAATAATTTATCCATAAATTTCAAATTGAACAACCATTTAACCTGAATTAAATATCCAAAAATTTACATTTGAACACTAATTCAACCAGAATGGAATATCCAAATATTACACATGTTCCTCAATGTAACATTTGTTTCTTCTTCTGATGAGTGGCTTATTGAATTTGGAGCATATTATTATATGGCTAAGGATAAAGCCATTTTTCTGTTCTTAATGAATGTAACACCAAACAGATAGTAGTTGTTGATGATAGTTCTCTTAATCTTGTAGGGTCTAGAACAATTCAGTAAGATGATGGTCATTCTAATGATGTATTATGTGCATGTCTAATTTTAAGGATGGAAATTTATATTAAAATGTAGAAACCTTGGTGACTATTAATAGTCCTAAATATGAAAACTGTAAAATGTTTGGCGATATTTTCATAAAATGTTCAAATTTATAAGGATTTTATAGTTTTGATAAAATTTTGGCGATTTTTAAGGTAAAATAATTTTATTCTTTGGAATTTGGGAAAATCATTTTTAGAAAAAATGGAAATTGGCGAATCGTTTTTTGGGAAAAATCATGGGAAAATAGCCCATGGGTGAACTTTATCCCCTGAAATTTTTCCTGGTTATGTGTTCCAAGTCCCTCATGCAATCTTACATCAATATATCAAATCACTCATTTAGGTGAAGGTAAAACATTAAAGTTGTCACCTCAACCAAAATGTAATCAAGGATTTAGAAGATCCTAAGAATGTCCTTGAAACTAGAATTGTAGATGATATTACTAGGTTATACATATTTGACATCTTTGGGTCATCATATTTTCCATCAGTTTTTATTACCCATAGCGATGACTTGAGAAAATGTTGGCATGTGAGATTTGGTCTTCTAAACTATTGCTCATTGTAGCAGTTATGTAATCAAAATGCATTGGCCAGTCTTCATCTAATTTCTCACAGAGATGATGTTTGTGTCAGTTGTGTTCTCGAAAAACATCATCGAGACAATTTGACAAACTTGAATCTTATCTCACCTTGTCCCCCTTGTATATTTTTCATGGTGATTTGTATGGTATGCTTCCTTCTCCTTATTTCTCTAGGTTCAAATACTCATTAACTTTTATTGATGACTTCTCCATATAAACTTGGATTTATTTTGTAAAACTTAAGAGTGAATATTTTAACCTACAAGGACCTTGTAGAAAAACAATCTAGACATCAATTGTATAATTTAAGAATGGGTAATGGAGGAGAATATGTTAAAAACTAATTTACAAATTATTGCACTACACAGGGCATTCAGATGCAACATACTATTCCATATACACCACAACAAAATGGCGTTACTAAGAGAAAGAATCACATATTTAAGGAAATGGAAAATTGTATGATCCAATATAAGGGAATAAGTCTTTATTTTTGGGTGGAAGCCATTAATTATGCCAATTACATACTCATTTGCACTCCTAAAAAGACTTTAAAAAATACAACATTGGAAGAATCATGGAGTAAAATTAAACCAAATGTAAGACATTTCCATGAGTTTGGTAGTGAAGCATGGGCTCACATTCCTAATAAGAAAAGTAGAGAACTACAACCTAAAAGAGAGAAGTGTGTTTTTATTTGATATTCTGAAGGTGTAAAAGGTTATAAACTTCTTGAACCTAATTCCAATGAATTATTATTAGGATAGATGTTAAGTTTTATTAAATTCTCTCAGCCTGTGAGCCTAATTTATCATTTGTGACATCATCAACCTGTGATCCATCTTTATCATTTGTGTCATTTGTTCCAAAGTATTTTTAAGTTTTAGTTCACAATTGTTTTATATTTTTTTCATTGTTTTTTAGTTATTTTTCTTTTTCACCTTGTTTTTTAATCTTTTTCTTTTTTTATTTGAATTTTGAATATATATATATATATTTTTAATGTGTTTTTTTCTCCATTTAAAAAAAATATATTTGTGAAGATTTTCTCCATTCTAATTATTTATTTATTGATGTAAATTTAAAAAAAAAAAAAAAATTGTAAATAAATTTTCAAGTGTCCATTTGGGGTGTCGTAAATAGCTATAATTTTAGTGTTTAGAAAAAACATTTTGTTTTATGTAACATCATTTTTTTATTTAGGTGTTGATTTTAAGGTTTTTCTGAGCCACTATATGAGTTTTGAAGACCATGCTTGAAAGACGTTGTAATTTTGACCCCGTTTAGAAAAATGGTGCTACCAGTAGCACCACTTTTTGCTTCCAGGGTTGAATTCCATGTTTTTTATGCAACAATATGGGTTTTTTGGGCCAGAGTTCTCATTTTGAGGTCACAATTCTCATTAAGTCGGTAACTTTGTTTAAAATGGATAGCTTTCTTCTTGACACTAGATTTTCTAGATGTCATTCTAACTAGTAGTGACCCCAAACTTTTAAACCATGTGAAAACCAACCTTAAGAAGAAATTTGAAATTACATACTTAGGTTATTTATGGGTTATTTGCATTATTTCATTGGCTTCCAAGTATTGAATACCAAGGAAGGAATTTCCCTTTCCTAGCCTAAGTATGCATGTAATCTTCTTTGTTTCTTTCACATGGAATATCGCAAATGGGTCCTTCTTTATTCTATTCTGGAATCAAACTTACTACCACATGTACTACACATGAAGTAGATGCCACTTTGTTTCATCAGTTAGTTGGTAGCCTTTTATATTTGACTCGTACCCATCCTAATATTTCCTTTGATGTTGGTATTTTTTCCCAATGTATGCAAACACCCCATGAGCTCCATTAGAAAGAAATAAAAAGGATACTTTATTATATGCAGGGTACAGTTCAGTTTGGGATACATTACAATTTAGGGGGGACTCCTTTTTTGGTTTGTTTTAGTGATTTTGATTGGGTTGGTGACCTTAATGATCAAAATTATACTACAAGTTATGTTTTTCAGTCTTTATTCTAGACATGTCACTTGGAATTTTAAGAAGAAATAAGGTCTTGATCTTTCTTCAGTGGAAGCAGAGTATCAAGCAACAGTTTATGCAAGTCAAGTATCCACATGGATTACACAAATCCTTTAAAATTTTGGATTCCAATAGTATCATTTCACCACACACTGGTGTGATAATCAAACTTCCATTAAGATCACCACATATCTAGTTCAACATCAATGTAGAAAACACGTCAAGTTACACATGCACTTCAACATAAAGCTTATTTGAGATCATATTCTTGAAGTGTTATTTTTCCCTGTATATGATCAAGTTGCAAACAATTCACAAAGTCTCTTATAGAAGTGAATTTTTCCAAACTTTTATCTATGTTAGGATTTCAAGAAGTTATCATTAAGGGGGGATGGGCTCTAATCTCTCATTCCTTCTCCTATTGTCCCCTTTGTAACTCCTTCAATCCTATCCCAAGTTGTTCTTAAGGGGGGATTTTAGGATATTTAGAAACATATAGTTTAGCTAAGATAAATTTGTTCTAATGTGTCTTTGGGTAAAGTGTGTCTCTTGAACGTGTTTCCTTAGTATCCATTATCATGCATTTGTAGTTATCTAATATGATGGTCATGATATGTTCTAGGAATAAAATGTTCTGATGATTCATATTCTCCTTGATACTAATAGCTATATTGATTTTTGTCTTAGCACCCAATTGGTCCATGATCTCTAATTAAAGAGCATGGAGCGTATTTTGTTGATGATCGATTGTGAGAAACTCATATGTAAAAAAAAGAATTTTACATTAACATATTTCCTCAAGTGGTCGCATTAGTTGGGGCAATGAATTGTTTCCATGTTTCAGGGTTTTAACCACATAATACACAGGTGTAGTAATATTTGATATATTTTTGTAAGCATTTGCTTAAGGTTTTTGACTTGTGTGGAAATTACCTATTTTTCAAAAAAATATAGATCCCACAAAGATGGAGGTCATCCTCGATTGGCCAATTCCTACTAATTTCATTGAATTTAGGAGATTTTTTGGGGTAGCATAAAACCTATGCAATTTTTTATCATCCTTCTTAGTTATAGATACACCACTTCATGCCATAAAATCTAGTGGTAAGAGTTTCTAGTGGAGGGAGAATCAGCAGAAAGATTTCGAGGAGCTGAAACAGAAGATCAGTGAAGTACTAGTTCTCACATTTCCTAATTTTTAGAATCCTTTCAAAGTGGATATAGATGCAAGTGGATAGGTTATGGGAGTATTCTCGATGAAGGGGGGTAATCTGGTATGACATCATTTAGAAATGTTTCATAGTGGATTCCTAAACTACCCTATGTACAATAAGGAACTCTACAACCTAGTTCAATATGTCAAGGAGTGGAAGAACTATCTCATGGGAAAGGAAACCATTATTGACACTAATCACTAACCACTGCAATACTTGCAAGCCCAAAGTAAACTTCAATAAACCAAACACTAAAAGTGGATGGATTTTTTGCAACATTTTCATCTAGTCATAAAATATAATAAGAGTGACACTAATAAGTTGGTATACATTCTTTTAAGGATACCCACATCCAAGATTACATATCTAGAAACTCTTACGCACATTGAGCCATTTACCCATTATGCATACAAAGAGGCATAGTACATGGAATATAAGGAATTTAAAGAGATTTTTCAATAGCTACAAGGCCAAATTTGTGTATAATAAGGCAATGGTAAGGATGATTATCATCTCTAGGATGGGTTACTCTACAAGATAGACAAGCTCTTTTTTTCTAAAGTTGAAATATTACATATTTTTAGAGACTGTAATGTCCCCACTTTGGGACATCATTATATTAAGGGTGTTATGATGACCAAAGTATCCAGGTGGAGGTGATAGAGATTATAGGAGCTGTTGAGGGGTTTTATGGGGTCTTACTTACATCTCTCATCTTATTTCATGATCATGATCCATTTCGCACAAATTGGCTTTGGTTTCGTGGCATTCCGACAATTTCCGTAATTTTGAGTTATTATGGGCTATATGTTAATTAAATTCACTAAGAAGGTCATATTGGGAATAACACTTGGAGGAACCTCTTAGTGTAATATCTCATCATAATTAGGATGAATATAACTATAGGATAGGATGATGAAAAGTGACTTTAAGTGGCTAGAGAATCCATAAGAATGGATAAATGACTTTTTAGAGGTAAAATGATTAATTAATTAATTAAAGTGATTTAATTAATTAGTAGTAAAATAAAGTTAAAGTCACTTGGAGAGACAAGGGGAACATGGAGGATAAAAGAGAGATAGGGGCCTATATTCTCTCATTATGTTGTTTATCAGTTTGATATCTAGATTCTTGCTAGTGAGCCCATGCACTTAGGGGTATTCAGGGTTTTGACTTAACAAACACTAGAGATCATCTCGGTGGTGAAATATCCCACCCAACCTAGTCCAAGATTGTTAATGGAGGAGAAATATTCCTTCCTTACCATTATACATTAGATTTATTTAGTCACAGGTGGATTCCACATCAGCTACAGGTACAGAAGAAAAGGGGTGTGCACCTACAGGGGGTTTCCAGTAGGAGGGCGTACCATCTGGAAAGGAGTAGCTTGATGTGGAAAGAGGAGGATTATGGGAAAAGGAGCTTCTAGTTATTCTTGGTATGTCCTAGGGTGCCTTCTTTAGCCTCTTTCAGAGGGTTTTTCTCTGTCATATTATTTATTGGAGTTTGGCACGAGATGGAGAAGAGGAGGGCGCACTACAGATTGAGGATGCAGTCTTTTCGTGGGTCAATTCTTCGTCTTTCAGCCTGATACTTTTCCAAGGGGTTTCTCTTGGCCCAATCTATATTTTTTCACATTCCTCAAGGGATTTGGCAGTTATATTCTTGGAGGTCGAATTATTGGCTTGGTTCAGCTAGGAGAGTGCATCTGTTATTGGAGATATTATGGTTTGGGGGTCTTCCGGATGAGCTACTTCTCTGATATTGTTTGTACCTTCTTGCCATCACCTGATATATATTCTCATAGAGTTTTGGAGAGGTTTGGGTCCATTAGAGAGGAGGTTGTATCTTCCTTGAACCATTCCAGTTAGTAAATGCGCATTGTGCCAGAGAGGGCATCACCTACTACAAAGGATATCCATTGGTCTTCAGTGTTCATCTTGTAGAGGATTTTGGAAGCCTATATATTCTTATATCTTATATCTTGGAGGATTTATCATCCCAACACACTATTCACTTATATGTATGCCAGATCTGCACCATTTGTATGAGGTTAGAGATCTATTATTAATAAATTAGATCTTTGGTATTTATGGTTATTTCTTGTGTTGTTGATCATGCATCTCACTGAGTACATTCCATTGTTATATATTCTTTGATTATTGGCTGAAAAAACACATTAAACATCATATTAAACCCTAGCGCAACTCATGATACATAAATCTACAAAGTGTTTGACGAAATGCCACAACCATAAAAATCAATGAGAAACGCAATGTTCCTGGCATATTAGGTTGGGAACATTACAGTGGTATCAAAGCGAAGATTCCTCCCAGCCTGAGGGGTCTTCCATAAGGATATATGGATACTAATAATTTTTCTAGAGAGACTATATGTTGTGAAAGGGAATATTGTTGATTATTTGGGTTGGTTGTCATTGATGTTAACCCTTGAAGAAAGTCTGGTAGAAAAAAGGTTTGGGTAATGGACCCAAGTTTGTTTGATGTATAATGGTATGAGTTTTAATATATTTGAAGGTAAGACTATTTTGGATCGATATTACATGTCATGTCATTTCCAGTGGTATGTGGAATGTCACATAACTCTTCATAGTTAGAGAGTTATGGCCATGTGAAGTTGGAGAACCCTCATGAGTCATCTAGAAGCCCCATCAAAGTGGTTGCAAAGAAGAAATTATTTAAATAATAAAGTGAAGTGATGAGTGTATTATAAGTCAAAGTGGATACAAAATAAATTATTTAAATAATAAAGTTAATGGATAAATTACTAAGTGGACAAGTGGTTAGAAGTGGGTTAGCCCTGAAATAAGGAAAGTGGTTTAAGAATTTTAGAAGGTAAATAATAAAGTGAAGTGATGAGTGTACTATAAGTCAAAGTGGATACAAAATAAATTATTTAAATAATAAAATTAATGGAGAAATTACTAAGTGGAAAAGTGGTTAGAAGTGGTTTAACCCTAAAATAAGGAAAGTGGGTTAAGATGGTTAAAAGGTAACCCCTTGAGGAAGCTACATGAAAGTATAAATAAGAGGCAAGGCTCTCTCATTTTAATCACATTTGAGCATATTGAATCTCTACAAGTGACTGAGGTAACCAAAGGATATATAATCCAAATTTCAGATGGAAGGTGAAGTAAAAAACGCTGAAATTCAAGGGAGGATAAATTATTTTGATGATGCTTTCTAAGATATGTTATTTACAAGTCATCTCACCATTTTTGCAATTAATTTTTTTCTAGAATGATTCAGACCATGAAATTGGGAGGTTGTTGAAAAAACATATCCAAGTAGCTATGATAAAAATTTCAACTAGTGGGTGATTGTATTTTTGGAGTTACACTCTATGGAAAATAGGGTTTGTGGCTAGTCCTAAAACTAGTCTAAAATAGGTGTTGCAAGTAAAAACGTCATAACTTATTCATAACAGATACAAATTTAGTAAGACCAAATGTATTGATTAGATTACAGTCTTTAGTATTTTGTGTACCATTTTCATATCCATATAACAAATATTTTGTGTGGGGCATTCTCTACAAGTTTGCTCTCTAGAATAAGCCAAAATTCAACAAGGTATGCCATTTTTTCTATAACTCCTTTTCTAAGAGATTCCAAGTAGTGAAACCTAGAGGAATTGCACAAAATACACTGAAGAAAATTGTGTACTATTTTCATATCTTTATTCATTATAGGCACATATTTATGATTATTTCAAGTAAGGGTTATTGACTAATCCAAAATTAGTCATGTGAGAATAGAGTAAAGTTTGATGAAAATGCTAGTCTCTTGTTGTTAAAGTTAAGGAAGGTTTGCAGGTATGTGATCATATACACCAGGTCTATTATAGAGTTACAAATCATATTTGGATGATGAAATTTATGAGGGCTTTTGGTTAAGGTACATGTTGGGTACATGGTTGAGACAAGTAGTTGATGAGTTGGCACATACATGAGGTGTATAGTTGATGATGTT
>CBVK0100527308.1:0-11921 GCA_900067695.1 Picea abies
ACGACGGGAGTGCTAGTAGGTTGTGGCAAGGCTGTTGTCCACACCTCTCCCTCAATCTCTCTGGAACTCGTGCGTGGCCCCTTTACTCCATATGTGAGTCTGTTCGGCAAGCTATCGTCAGCCTGCATCATCAATCATCATGTCAGATCATGTCAACAACATATCATAAAATCAATAGCATATCATCAAAACAAAACAATATCACCATAAATGAAACAACCCAAATAGCCCACTCCCTGACTCAATCCAGAGTCCAAGGGAGTTCCACCGATGCATCTGCATCCTCAAGGTCCGAAACCCTGCACACTCAATGAAACTGAGTCAGCAGCACCTGTCTACATCAACGTAGTAAAAACATCTTGTCGTAAATCATAACGCATCATCATCAAGGTTAAGTGGTTCATCATCATAAAAATCCAGATCACTTGCAAGCAAGTGTCCTCAAAGAATAAGATTTGTCAGTGCGCCAGAGCGGGATGTTACAAATTCATCCTTGTTGGCTTCTTCAAAACTGTTTGGTTCAATCAAAGATAAGAGTGCTTGGTGCAATTATTATGTTGAATGAATTATTTTTCTAGTCTCAATTCTTCCATCTGTGCTCCTGATAATCTGATATGAAGGATGATTCTTCTGTATTTGTTTGCTAGGTATATTTGGAGGTGCTTGTTGTACTTGTTCTTCCACTTCTATCTGATCTTCTTCATCTTCCCCTTCTTCTTCTTCTTCATCATTTTCTTCTTCTTTGTAAACTTGTTCCACTAAATCCATCCACCTATCTCATCAAATGTCACATTGATTCTTTCCACAACTTTTTTGAAACTCATATTTTAACATTTGTATGATTTCCTTGTACTTGAGTAACCAACAAGTATTTCACTATCCACATGAGAATCAAACTTTCCCATTCTTCCATATTCTCTTTTGATGTAGCGTTTGCTTCCTAAAACTATGAAGTTCTTCACATTTCCTGGTCTTCCTTTCCATATCTCGTAGGGATTTTTGTCACTATTGTTTCTAAGCATTACTTTGTTTTGAATGTGAAATGTTGTATGCACTACATATGAACAAAATTTTTATGTCAACTTAGAATCGATTAACATTGTTTGAGCCATTTTTTGTACTGTCATGTTCTTTCTTTCGACAACTCCATTTTGTTGAGGTGTCCTAGAAATAAAGAATTTCCTTTTCATTCCATGCTTGCTGCACAAATCCATAAATTCCTTTGAAGTAAAATCTCCTCCATTGTTCGATCTCAAACATTTAATTTTTGAATCCATTTTATTTTCAACCGTTTCCTTGTATACCTTGAAGTTTTCAAATGCTTATGAATTCTTCTTGAGAAAACAAATTGCAGTCATCCTTGTATAATCATCAATTGATAACATAAAGTATTTCTCACCTTTTAAACCCTTTGTTCTAGTTGGTCCAACTAGATCAATATGCAAAATTTCCAATGGTCTTGTTGTGGAGCATTCCTTTGATTTGAACCTGGACTTTGTTTTCTTTCCTTATTGACAATGCTTGCATAATGTGCTAGTTGGGTTCGTGATATGGGGAATTTATCTGAATTCTTACTTTATGTTGACTTTGTCGAGGTTATCGAAGTTTATGTGACCCATTCTTATGTGCCACATCCAAACTTCATATTCCTTTCCTAGATAACACTTTTCATTTCCAATTTCACTTAATACATATATGTTGCTTGAAGTTCTTACAATTGTTGCAACCAATTTTACTGAACCTAATTTTCTTATATCGCACTTCTTTGAATCGAACATAAGTTTGTGACCTTGGTATTAGAATATTAGATATTATTTTTGGGATTAACTGTGTAGTGTAAGTCATTAATCTATGACCCATATCCATGAGTATTAGTCGCAACTAACTAATAATTCTCATGATTTGAATAGTCCACTTAGCACTCATTACATCAGGTGATTCTCACAGGGGTAAAGAAATGGGATTGAAACCAACGAAATGAATGGCATAGCATCAATCATCACTTACGGGGCTTGCACCCAGTAACCAGGACTTCCCAGGTGGTCACCCATCCCAAGACGCCTTTGGCTCAAGTGAGATTAATTGTGTATTTTTCCCCACAATCAAGCCCACTTATCTTTCTACCCCATTTGAAAAACCTTCACAAGTATTGTTCCTTATGAACTACCCAGTTAGAGCTCCCTTCACTCTTATTATTTAAGCATAGAGGGGCTTCTGCAGTGCAAGATATTAGATATTATTTTTGGGATTAACTGCGTAGTGTAAGTCATTAATCTATGACCCATATCCATGAGTATTAGTTGCAACTGACCAATAATTCTCATTATTTGAATAGTCCACTTAGCACTCATTGCATTGGGTGATGCTCACAGGGGTGAAGAAATGGGATTGAAACCAATGAAATGAATCGCATAGCATAAATCATCACTTCCGGGGCTTGCACCCGATAACCAAGACTTCCCAAGTGGTCACCCATCCCATGACGGCTCTGGCTCAAGTGTAATTAACTGTGGAATTTTCCCCACAATCAAGCATTTAAGTTAGTCCCTACATCAAAACTATGTCCAGAAATATGAACTACTAAGCTAGGCTAGACTATATCAAAACTCTATCGTTCTTCCTCAAAATCATAACAATTAATATTAATGATTGGTTTTTGACATTTTTAGTCCTCCATGAGGAAGGAGCGGAAATAATTCCAATGTTTCATCGGCCTCCACATTAATGCAGTCCGAACATGAATGGTCGAAAAACAACCAGTGCTCCATTTTCCCTTCATCTTTAAACTTTGAAGTAAAACCTTTTAAAATATTTATATTTAAAGAATATTGATAGAAAAACTTTGAATCTGTACTTACTTGTGTTCTTGGTACATATGGGTCCATTAACATTTCGTCCATTAACGTGTTCTGAAAGCAATAGAACATGTTTTTTTCTTCAACTTCGCCATACGCTTGTAACTATTTAGTAATCCTCCCTATCCCATCCAACGTTGGTAAATGAATGCCTTGTCTGTAAATAGATTCAAGTACTACTTTTTGTTCCACAGTTGGCTTCCATCGACAAGTGGAGTTTCCCACTGTATCTTTCCTTACTTACAAAACAAAGATGGATAGATGGATCAATACTATAAAAATATATATTAGAAGAAATCATAAATACCCACCGTAGCAACTGTTGGGTTATTCTGGACATTGTACTCATCATATTGATCCTCATTGTACCCAAAAATATATGGATTTATGCTCATTGTTGGGTTATTCTGGACGTTGTACTCACCGTAGCATTGAACCTCATAATTTTTGGTATAAAAAAACAACAAGGTGATGATACTCTAAAAAATAGTAAGAGAAGAACTAAACAATACATCACAAATTGAAACAACCTACCTCATAGAAGAAAAAGAGGCTAGGAAAAATAATTGAACATAAAGATAGGTTGATCTATGTCAAAGTAGGTTGTAATGACCATAAATATAACATACTGAGTAAATCTCCGATCTTGAAAGGGTCATGAATATTTATAAATGAAGACCTCATTCTCAAAGACCAAGATAAATGAAGAAAGGAAGTTCAAAAGTTAAAACAAGCTAGGAAGGAAGGAAAATGGGAAATAATTAGAAATTGAAAAGATATCATGAGGGATAGAGACCAAAAGGATAACAATAAATAGGAATTTGGGACACTTAGGATCATTTTTTGGAACTGTCGTCACTTTCCATGGCACAAAGGTCCTATGTTAAGTTGGATCTCGAGTGATGTTGACATTATTTGTCTAGTTTAAACATGGGAGAATGAAGAGTCTAAGGTCCCTAACATAGAAGGATTTGTCTCGTGGTTGGCATGGAACAAAAAATTATACCGTAGAGGGATTGGAGGCATAGCCTGTTATATAAAAAAGATCATTTCTCCATTCAACGTCATAAGATCGACCCTCTCAATAAATAAATTTGGATACAAATTTGAGACATCAATGCTAAGAAGATGTATATATCAATTTGTTATTTTGCACCTATTAATTCTCCTTTTTATAAGAAAAATAATCTAGATAAAAATTGTCCCTATTGTTAGCTCCCAAAATGAATTCGTCAATGTGTTTCATTTTGTAGGTGATAGTGTCGTCATTAATAGGATTCTATTTAAATTTTTAGATTTTAGAAGTATCAAAACATAGAATTTAAGATTTTATCTTAGAAATAAATTGATCCTCAAAAGAACTTTTCAAAATTTTGTGAAAAAGCTTTTCAACAGCTAACGTATGTTGTGAAGTTGAAGTTAGTTGGTGAAAGCCTTGGGTTTCAATGGTTAAGGTGTACTCCCCGCAGCATGCAAGCTGGTGAAAGTGCTAAACACGAAATTTGGGGCTCTCCTAGCCACCGAAAGTACAGGAACTTGAAAATGGTTACAGCTTTGGTTTCAAACTCATCCTTTGGCCTTTTAGGAAATTCTGTTTGTATTCTAGTTTTTCGGACCTGTTTTCACAATATCACTATTTTTGGCAAAAGATATTCGCTTAGTGGCCAATTCTCCAAGTATGTCAGCTATCAAGTGCACCTACAAAAAACACATTACAAGTTAAATCCCACGATGAGGGCTATGGATTGCTCAACGCGTCAATAGGTAGAAAAAGAAGAAATTGAGCCTGAATCCAAGTTTCGTGGCATACCCAGCATTATACCAAGTTTTTATATCTTGCTAAATTCTTGCTCACAAAAGCTAGTTTGAGGTTTAACATGCAGCTAGGTTATTGGGAGAATACACAAGTATCCAACACCACGGATCATCAAGTGCCAGCTGCAAGGTTTTGAAGGTATATTGTGTTCTGCCTAGATCATTTGGCGTTGATTGATCTCTCGGTGGCCAAAGAAACACAGCTTGTCTCGATGCATGATTCACTTAGAGTTTGTGGATTAGAGGAGGACAAAGAGATTGTCATCATCAACAATGTGAGGGTTCAGAAGAGGCAAGTGGAGTAGTAATTTTTACATAGAAAATACACTGATTTTTATCCTTAGTGGAATGACGACATCAGAAAGCATTCCTCACAATCAAAATACTATTTCAAATTGATCTTGGGGAGTTCTAATTATTCGCTATGTACTTCTACAAGTATTTTTGAAGCAGGCTATCAAATGGTGTGATAAAAATTTTGGAGTTGGGGTTGATAGAATCATTTTTGTTATGCCTGGAGATAATAGCACCAACTACTCCATGTGAATATTCAACTATGATGACATTGAGCCTAAGATGTGCAGAAATGGAATTTGTTGCATGGCTTGTTCTGTGGCAGAACTTGAAAATTCACCTAGACCTCAGAGTTACAAAATATATACAAGAGTTGGTCAAATTTTTCCTAAGCTTCAAAAGCATGGAAAGGTCATGGTTGATATGGGTCAACCAATTCTGATTACTAAAGCTGCTAGAATGGAAGGAAATGCTTGGTTGATTTTCCTGGAGGTCCATTGGAAATTAAGTGGAACAAAGAGAATCTCGAGCTACAGCTTAGACTTGAAAGGTTTCAAGAAACAAGTTGGTGTAATGAGATTATTTTCTACACACAATGGGTGTCTGAAACGTATGTAGCTTTGTCCCATAACTATAAATACACTTCCTCCTATTGTGCTGATAGACTTTTTCAATAAGAATGAGCAGTTGGCATTCTGCCATAAAATTATTAAGCCTAGCATCTACTATATAGATGATAAAATGTCATAGGATTGGGTTGGGTTATTTTAAAATGTTTTCAAGGTGTCAATCTCTTGAAAAAACCTTATCAACATTCTAAATTCAAAAGAACATCCTAGATTTTGAGGAGATAGTTGAGGGGCATTCCAGACTTTAAGGTAGATGTCAACGATTTCAGGGTTAGTTCTAAATAGTTGGGGTATAGTTGGCAGCTTTATCATCATTTGAGGTGACTCGAATCTATCCAAGAGCATGTGGTAAGGGATTCATCAGATGAAGATCATATTCAGATTCAAAAGGGTAAATGACTCAGATTTCCAGCTTGTCACTTGGTTAAGCTTTTTGTGCCTGAGATTTTGGTAAAAATTTGACTTCTTCCTCATCTTTTTGTGTGATGATTCATGATCCAGATGATGATAGTAGTTCCATAAGGCACTGTTAGCTACCGAATCCCAAGACTTTCGGCATCTAATCCTCCCCTGTTTCATGACTGTAAGATACCAAAAGCATAGACATCGACAGAATGGTAGTATTTTTTCTCAGATCAAATCTTTTCATTGCCAAATCATTCGAGGAAGGTTCTTAATGAATGACATAATTGAATGAGATAAGGATCATCCTCTCTTTCAAAGTTTTTGAGGTAGATGAAAATGAGAAAAGGTTAAAAGCTTTGCTATTTTGAGCTGAAGATATGCCCAGGTGTCAGAAAAAATATGTTGAGTTGTCTTGTCATCACTCTGAAGACTGTTGAAAAATGTCGAAGATATTGGAGATTTATTTGATAAGAGTTTGACCTTTTTGATAGGATCTTATCCTTCTTTTTCTGAACTATTTTTACCATATACTATTTTAAGCATGTTGATCTACTTTAATTGGATCTAAGATTCTGATGTACATGCCATAAAATCCTATGGTTTAAATAGGGGGGTTCAGTCGTAGGACTGAGGGGAAATTCTGGAAACAATACCATGATGCTTTGTAATAGATTGTCATAGATATGTAATACAGATCACAATCTTCTTTCTCTATTAATATCAGATTGTCATTTCTTACTTCTTCTATGCTTTTATTCAAGTTATCTTAACTGCAATATGACTGTCATCTCATTAGTTAGTTCATAGCTTGATTTAATAGTAATCTTCACTTTGATTCAAGTTTGTCTTAGTTTCCAATGGCTGTCATCTCATTGGTCAACTCATAATCTTGATTTAATAGTGATACCTGAACTATCTTATCCGACCCATCACATGTGTGATCTAGTTCGTAAGTATAATATTCTTCATCCATTGTTATGCTATTTATCTGATCATTGATTCTTGAAAGCACTGTCTCATCCGATTATATATTCTTTGACTGTCTTGATATGATTTAGTAGGTCATTTATCCCATTTTATCCCAACATAATCATAAAACTATTCATATTTTAAGTTACCAATCATATTTGGCCTACAACCCCAAAGAGTTTCTTGGAGTGATAACAAATTGGCGTCGTTGTCGGGGAAAGGAGATCGAAGCTCAACTTCCTTGGGAGACGACAAGATCCAGCTTTGATGATAGATAAAGTCTATACATATATTCGATTGTAATCATCTATCTGGTGAGTCCATGAAGGACGAATTCAGTGGTGACTCCATGATATTCAAATGTCAAAAGAATTTGCTGCTCTTTTGGCTCGGAGGTTTGCACCTCTTGACTTCTCTTCAGTTCCTAGTTTCCCACATCTAGTACCTAATATGTCAGAATGGGGATATTTTCTGCCTATCTTCAGAGAGAACAAGGAAGACAATCCTGTAAAGCATCTCCTCAAGTTTCATGAATGCATGGATCTACTAGACCTACAGCATGAAGATGTTCGTATGAAGATGTTCATGCATTCCTTGTATGGTGATGCAGGTCAGTGCTATTTCTCTTTACCTCCTTCTAGTATTTCATCCTTGAAGGATTTTCACCAAGTATTCACTGAACATTGTAAAAGGTACTATTCAGATGAGTTTGCATTCAATAATTGCTATGAAGAATATGAATTGCATTCTCAGGTTGAAAATGTAAATAGAGAAGAATATCTCCTTCATCATCTACATCATATCTCTAATGATCTTCATGATGATGTGATTTCACATCAACATAAACTAGAAAAGGATTATAAAGGAGTTGAATGTTCTCTAGATACACATGGAAATGATCATCTTTCTGTTGGTCAAATATCCTTCGAAATAAGTAAAGCTAGCCCACAATTTTCAAATTTGCAGATCAACAGAAGTGGTAGTAACTATGAAGAACGAGATTTTTAGAAAACATCTAATCTCCAAGAAGGAAAGCAAGAGGATTATATTTCACCTTATGTATCTTACATGTCAATGTCAGATGAGAAGGATGAATATGATGAGATAAAAGGTGATATTTTTTCAAATCTATTTCAAGATCCTATTGTTGATGACTCTATGCAAGAATCTTCATCTCTATCATTAGAAATTGTTCTTGATGTTCTCATATTTGATAAATATAGTGATGAGGAAGAATACTTTAAGTCTTGTAAAGGATTATTGACTACTAAAATTTCATCTAGTCCTACTTTTCAGCAAAGAGATGATCAGAGATGTATGCACGTTATGGTTAATAATACCTATCAAGATCTTATTGCAGTAGGGAACATCTTTCATTATAACCGAGATATTAATGGTATTCAGGATCTTAACCATCATATAGATGCTTTAAACATGGTACCAAATGCATCTATTATTTTAGGTTGTCATAAAGATCAGATTTCCTCCTTTGAAGACTTGAAAGGTGATGAGCAGATTGACAAATCAGTAAGTGAAAGTATTGCATCTGCAGTATATGTTGAAGACAACCCACATTTTCCAGACCTGCAAATAAAGGTAGATTGCAGTAGATATGAAGAAGGTGAGGAGCTGAAAATTCCATATAAACAGTCCATCCTATATTCTTCTCCAACAGATCTAGAGCAGCCTACATTCAACATTGAGATTGGTAAAGGCAGTTTTTAACATCAATTCAATTTATAGTTGGATCAGCAATCCAAAGAGGTATTTCTTTGTGAATTTGATGACCCTTTTGTTGACTATTTAGAGTCTATGAGCAACATAGATGTTAAAATATTTTTGTTAAAAGAAGATTGTCTTTATCATTTGTTCAAACCTCTTTTCTGCATGTTATGGCTTCCATTGTTTTTCGGGTCAAGATCTAGCATGATGTCATTAAATCAGTTCCTTACATGGATGCATTGGAAATTCAGTTTTACTTGATCAGTCTGCCTCTACTGGTTAGTGTAGGAGTAGGTAGAGGAATAAGCTCGCCATGCAAGCAACTAGATATTTTTTAGTTATTGAGTTCATGAATAAGTAGGGCAGGCTACAGGTTTCCGAAGATCAGTTGCACAAGCGAGATGACTCCATGCCCAATGCTAAAGGCGACTGGAACTACTAGGTTCTTAGTGACCTCACAGGGAGGTATCCATCCCAGTTGCAGCCAAATGTTAGCTCCCAAAATGAATAAGTCAATGTGTTTCATTTTGTAGGTGATAGTGTGGTCATTAATAGGATTCTATTTAAATTTTTAGATTTTAGAAGTATCAAAACATAGGATTTAAGATTTTATGTTAGAAATAAATTGATCCTCAAAAGAAATTTTTAAAATTTTTTGAAAAAGATTTTCAACAGCCAACGTATGTTGTGAAGTTGAAGTTAGCTGGTGAAAGCCTGGGGTTTCAACGGTTAAGCTATACTCCCCATAGAAAGCAAGCTAGTGAAAGCACTAAACACGAAATTCGGCGCTCTCCTAGCCATCGAAAGTACAGGAACTTGAAAATGGTTACAGCTTTGGATTAAAACTCATCCCTTGGCCTTTCAGGAAATTCTGTCTTTATTCTGGTTTTTCGGACCTGTTTTCAAAATATCACTATTTTTGGAAAAAGATATTGGCTCAATGGCCAATTCTCCAAGTATGTCAGCTATCAAGTGCACCTATAAACAACACATTACAAGTTAAATCCCACGAGGAGGACTATGGATTGCTCAATGCGTCAATAGGTAGAAAAAGAAGCTGATCCTCAATCCAAGTTTCGTGGCATACCCAGCATTATACCAATTGTTGATATCTTGCTAAATTCTCGCTCGCAAAAGCTAGTTTGAGGTTTAACATGCAGCCAGGTTATGGGGAGAATACACAAGTATCCAGCACCATGGATCATCAAGTGACGGCTGCAAGGTTTTGAAGGTATATCGTGTTATGCCCAGATCATTTGGTGTTGATTGATCTCTCAGTGGCCAAAGAAACATAGCTTGTCTCGATGCATGATTCACTTAGAATTTGTGGATTAGAGGAGGTTAAAGAGATTATCATCATCAGTAGTGTGAGGGTTTAGAAGAGGCAAGTGGAGTAGTAATTGTTACATAGAAAATACATTGATTTCTATCCTTAGTGGAATGGCGACATCAGAAAGCATTCCTCACAATCAAAATACTATTTCAAATTGATCTTGGGAAGTTCTCATTATTTGCTATGTACTTCTACAAGTATTTCCAGAGTAGGCTATCAAATTGTGTGATAGAAATTTTGGAGTTGGGGCTGATAGAGTCATTTTTGTTGTGCCTGGAGCTAATAGCACCAACTACTTCATGCGAATATTCAAATCTGATGACATTGAGTCTGAGATGTGTGGAAATGGAATTTGTTGCATGGCTTGTTCTGTGGAAGAACTTGAAAAATCACCTAGACCTCAGAGTTATAGAATATATACAAGGGCTGGTCAAATTGTTCCTAAGCTTCAAAAGGATGGGAAGGTCATGGTTGATATGGGTCAACCAATTCTAATTATTGAAACTGCTAGAATGGAAGGAAATGCTTGGTTGATTTGCCTAGAGGTCCATTGGAGATTAAGTGGAACAAAGAGAATCTCAAGCTACGACTTAGACTTGAAAGGTTTCAAGAAGCAAGTTGGTGTAATGATATTATTTTCTTCGCACAATGGGTGTCTGAAACATATGTATATTTGTCCCATAACTATAAATACACTTCCTCCTATTTTGTTGATAGACTTTTTCAATAAGAATGAGTAGTTGTCATTCTGCCATAAAATTATTAAGCTTGGCATCTACTATATAGATGATAAAATGTCATAGGCTTGGGTTGGGTTATTTTAAAATGTTTTCGAGGTGTCAAGCTCTTGAAACAACCTTATCAACATTCTAAATTCAGAAGCGCATCCTAGATTTTGAGGAGATAGTTGAGGGGCATTCCAGACTTTAAGGTAGATGTCAACGATTTCAGGGTTAGTTCTAAACAGTTGGGGTATAGTTGGCAGCTTTATCATCATTTGAGGTGAATCAAATCTATCCAAGAGCATGTGGCAAGGGATTCATCAAATGAATATCATATTCAAATTCAAAAGGTTAAATGACTCAGATTTCCATCTTGTCACTTGGTTAAGCTTTTTGTGCGTGAGATTTTGGTCAAAATTTGACTTCTTCCTCAGCTTTTTGTGTGATGATTCATGATCCAGATGATGATAGTAGTTCCATAAGGCATTTCTAGCTTTTGAATCCAAAGACTTTCAGTAGCTAATCCTCCCATGTTTTATGACTGTAAGCTGCTAAAAGCATAGACATAGGTAGAATGGTAGTATTTTTTCTCAGATCAAATCATTTTGTTTCCAAATCATTCAAGGAAGGTTCTTAATGAATGACATAATTGAGAGATATAAGGATCATCCTCTCTTTCAAATTTTTTGAGGCAGATGCAAATGAGAAAATGTTTAAAGATTTGCTATTTTGAGTTGAAGATATGCCCAGGTGTCAAAAAAAGATGTTGAGTTGTCTTGTCATCACTATGAAGACTGCTGAAAAATTTCAAAGATATTGGAGATTTATTTGATAAGAGTTTGACCTTTTTGATAGGATCTTATCCTTCCTTTTTTGAACTATTTTTACCATATACTATTTTAAGCATGTTGATCTACTTTAATTGGATCTGAGATTCTGATGTACAACCATAAAATCCTATGGTTTAAACAGGGGGGTTCATTCGTAGGACTAAGGGGGAATCCTAGATACAATACCATGTTGCTTTGTAATAGACTATCATAGATATGTAATACAGATCAGAGTCTTCTTTCTCTATTAATATCATATTGTAATTTCTTACTTCTTCTATGCTTTTATTCAAGTTATCTTAACTGCAATATGGTTGTCATGTCATTAGTTAGTTCATAGCTTGATT
>CBVK0100527309.1:0-11921 GCA_900067695.1 Picea abies
GCTCTTCCGATCTCACGTAACAATATTTCGGGGGCACCCAAATCTAGACAATATGTTTTCTTCCAAAAAGTCAATCACCACCGAGTCTGTTGCCCTTTTTGTGGGAATTGCTTCCACCCACTTCGAAAAATAATCTGTGGCTATTAAGATCCACTTATGCTGAGCACTGGAGTGTGGATTTATCTCCCCTATGAAATCTAACCCCCATTGTTGAAACGGGGCTTCAGTTTTGACTGGGACAAGTGGTAATGCGGGGAGTTTCTGCTTACCAGCGAATATTTGACATGGGTAACAAGCACGCACTTTGGTATTGACGTCCAAAAATAGTTTCGGCCAATAGTATCCGGCCCTCAAGATTTTATAGGCTGTGGCTCTCCATGCATGGTGTCCTCCACAGATTCCTTCATGAAATTCTTCTATGACTCGTGGAGTTTCGGACTCGACCAGACAGACCAGTAAAAATCCGAGTGGATCCTTCCAATATAGTTGATTCTCCGAGATGCAATATTTAACAGCGTGGAGTTTTAAAGTTCTGTATTTGGCTGGTGTTAGTCCATCTAGAAATTTTAGGTTATACAAGTAGAAAATTATATTTTTATACCAGCCCGAGGACGTAAATTTTTCTTCAATTTTGTTCAGATAAGTTTGGTCGTCCTGCTCTTGCAAATGTGTGTCCTCGTCTTCTCCTTGTAGGCAATTGACGTCAAGAGCTCTAAGGTTCGACTCAGCCAGGAGTTTGGCCAGACCCTTTCCTTTTATCAGTTTAGTTGGTTTGATTTCTAGATCAAATTCTTGAATCTTAGCGAGCCATCGCCCACGTTTTCCATCACTGTCCGGCTGTACCAATATATCCTTCACAGCACTGGTTGGCACATATGCGATAATTTTTGAATGTAGAATGTAAGTTCTAAATGCCTTTAGTGCTTTCACCATTGCGTACACCTGTTTTTCCATTATATCATATTTTAGTTCGGCGTCCCTAAGGCTCTTGCTAAAAAATGTGATTGGGCGTTCAAAACCCTCATCATCTTTTTGCAGCAACACCGCGGCGATAGTATGTTGAGAAGCGAATGAGAAGATGAGGAAATATTTTAAGTAATCTGGGCTTGTTAACATAGGTGCTTCGCTAATGACTCTTTTAATACGTTCAAATGACGCTTTAGCTTCGGTTTTCCAATTTACTCTGCTATCCTTTTTTAGCATTCCTGTGATTAATTTGAAAATCTCAGCGAAATTTGGTATAAACCTTCGTAAAAAAATTATTGTTCCTAAGAAAGCTTGAATTTCTTTAACGTTTCTAGGAATCTTGATAGTTTGAATCGCTTCAACCCTCTTGGGATCAATCTTGATCCCATATTTAAATACGATATTCCCCAGAAGCTTACCTTCCTGCATAGCGAAATGTGATTTCTTTGGGTTCAAAGATAGACCATATCTGCGGAATTTCTCAAAAGTCTGTTTTAAATGGATCAAATGTTCTTCATCGGTTTTAGAAAAACTGTCAAGTCGTCGAGGTAGATTACTACGAACCTATCTCTTTCTCCAACGAAAGTTATATCCATGGCACGCTGGAAGGTAGCCCCTGCATTCATTAAACCAAAAGGCATTTTATCATACATGAATGTACCCCATGGCGTGGTGAAAGCGGTTTTTTCTCTATCTTTCTTATCCATGGCAATTTGGTTGTACCCAGAAAATCCATCTATCATAGACATCCGATTTGCTCCGACCACCCTTTCTAGGACGTGGTCCATTTTAGGAAGTGGATAATTATCCTTAAGAGAGGACCTATTCAAGTTTCGGAAATCCACACACAGTCTTATTTCTCCGTTCTTTTTTCTGACGGGGACTAAATTTGCTACCCAGTCGGAGTACCTTAGAGGTACAATTATTTTCGCGTCTAAGAGCTTCTTTACTTCTTTTTCGATAACAGGCAACAAAATGGGGTTAAACTGCCTGAGCTTTTGCCTAAAAGGATTAACTCCGGGCTTCAAAGGTATCTTGTGTTTAATTATAGAAGTATCATATGTTCGGAGCTCATCATAGGACCAGGCGAAAACATCTTTATACTGCCTGAGTAGGTCTTTGTACTGGTCTTTTTCTTTAGGAGGGAGGAATTTAGATATCTTTACTATCCTGGAATCTTTTTCAGTTCCTATGTTGCAATCTTCTACTTCTTCTGGTTGGGGTTGTAAAGTGGTCTTCACAGGTATGTCATTCTGATCAAAGAGTCTTTCCAAAGGAATTAAACCTTTCGGGATTTGGTTATTTTTAAGGACCAACATGCGGTGATCCGCTATCTTTTCTCGGAAGGTTTCAGGATTTTCATCTTCTTGCTTAACCCACATCGGGTCGTTTTGTTTTTCTTGATCAGGATGGGTTTCAGAGAATTCACCTATTTCTATAAGAAATTTATGAATTTGTTCGTCATATTCAAAGACCTGCCAGTGTCGGACATTGTCTGGTATGGAGGGTTTATACCTGATTTCAATATGATATTTCAGTTTAACATTTGTGGGAGGGGAAAAGGTCGAAGCTGCCTTAGCCAATGCGTCAGCGTGTAGATTCTCTGTGCGAGGAATAAAATGGACTTTTATAGATGAGAAAAAATTCTCCATTAAATCCCAAACGCAATTTTTGTATGTTCTCAATCTGGGATGTTTGGCTAGGTATTGTCGGTTTACTTGTTTTACTATTAATTCATCATCACCGTAAACTTCCAAGTTTTTTATGTTTAACTTCTTCACAGCCTCTAAACCTAAGACTAATGCTTCATACTCGCATACGTTATTGGTGTAATCTATGTCCCACTGCAAGCAATATGAGAAAGGAACGGTAAACTTACCTTCAGGTGCTACCAAAAGTACGCCTGCACCAGCCCCTTCAGACGATGAAGCACCATCGAAGTACATCTTCCAGATACCATTTCTGCATAATTGTTTAGTCAAGGGGCTAAGCTCTTCCTGCTTCATGTCAATATTTTCTGGACACCCATCTAAACCATTGTCAAAAGATAATATTCAATTCCCCAGGTCTTGATTTGCCACGTAAATGGGGAAATTGTTTGGGTTCAGAGGATCACTGACCGTATATGCTAATCTTGTTTCTCGGTACAAATGGGTAAATTGACCACCGAAGATTGGGATTGTGGCATATGACATATCCAGTTGTAGAGAACCCCCTAACTTGGCTCCCCATGATCTAGATAATAACATACCATACTTGGGGGGAATGTCTGCAATAACCACATCCATCAGGACACTCTTGACCGGAACTTGAGCTAAGGTAACTACCAGATCCTTTATCATTCCCATACATTTAACCTTTCTTGAGTCAAACGAGTATAGGTCTCCATAGGGTCTAGTGATCTGGAGCCCCAACCTCTCCATTATAGTTTTGGGCATGACATTATGTGAAGCCCCAGAGTCTAACATGCAGTTATGCAGTAACTGGTCATGTATATTCAGGGTGATATAGAAAGGAGCGATATTTTCTTTGAATCCCTTGAAATGAGGACCAAAGGTGATGTTAGGTCTATCATCTTCTAGGTTGATAACGTCAGAGTGACTTTCTGGCTCATAAACACCCATCACTTTGGCGATTTTCTTTCGATAAGTGGGGGTTTTCGCTAGTTCTACCAAAGGAATCAGTATCTTAATTTTTTTTAATTCGTTTTCAAAATTGTAAGATGTATTGGCCTTGTCCGTTTCTTTGATAAAAAGCTCCGAGCTTTTTTGTTCCGACCTGTTTGTCTGGATCGCTTTATCACTTGCGACCTTAGTCGCAGATGTAACCTTATCTATCGGTCCTGTTTCCTTTCTTTGGGTTTCATATTTTTTCACTCCAGACTCTTGAGTCTTTGTCATCTTGACTTTATTGTTGGGTAACAATGTGTCTTCCAAAGGAGGTTCTTGAGATTGACCTCTTGGAAGAATTTTCTTAGGTTGGTCAGTGGAAGTGGGCTTATTTTTTGATCTCAGATTGTATCTGGGTTGGAAATCAGCCGCTATCATTTATGTTTCTGGTTGAGATAAGCAAAGGTCAGTATGATCATCCTCTTCTTGCTCATCAGGTGGTTGAGGGATATTTAAAGATTCCTCATACTCTTCCCTGGTTAGAAATGGCTGTGAACATTCATCTCCGAAACATTCAACTTCATCTTACGAATCTCCAACATCTTGGAGGTCATTTGCTCCTATAAAATTTTCGTTTTTTAGTGGAGCTTGTATTTTTTTATCTTCATTCTTTATTTGCCTCTGCTGAATTTGGGGATTTGGGTTTCTCCTGAAGTCTCTTTTGTTAGAAGAGTCAGCTTTAGCCTGATCCAATTCCATCCTAGAGATTTTGTTAGACAGGTCTTTAATTATTCTGGCCATATCATCCACTCTATCATCAGTGTATCTATTTGACCCGGAAGGACCTGTTGGTTCCCTGTAGTGTCTATTATCACGATTGGTCTTTTGTACTTTAGCCTTTAACTTACCTGAAGCCATCATATTAGATTCTATTTCGACAGCATCGTCTTGCATTATATTCAGAGTGGCTCCTCTTCTTTCTCACAAAAGTAATGCAAAATTAGGTTCGAAAGCTCCCGCAAAGGTTACTTTGGCTGAGGGCTCGGAATGTTTAACAGCGGCTGGAATTTTATTATAAAGTTTGTTAAATCTCAGAATAAATTCCATAACGGTTTCTGAGCTCCTTTTCTTTAGAGACCCAAACTCGGTAAGGTAATACAAGTGATCCTTTCGCTCTCCCCATTGTCTGAGGAAAGCATCTTCCAAGGCGTTATAAGTCTGAATAGAAGCTGCAGGAAGACTCCCAAACCAAGTTCGGACCTGTCCTTCGAAGGTCTGGACAAGTAGTCTCGAATAGACATCTTCGTGCTCAATCCCAGAGATGTCTTCGAATTGGTCAAAAAAGTTTATATGCTCGGCTGTGGTCAAATCTCCCTCCCCAGTGAACTTAGGAAGATTTTTGATGTAGTTGTCAGGTAGATCATGGAGTTGAGTAGGTAAAACTAGGGGAGCGTATCTCGCCGCTACTTTTGCAAATACTCCAGGAGGAGGGAGATTCAGTTGTCCTCCACCTCCTCCTCCGACGCTAGCCATTGACTTGGGAGTAGGAAATGAGGGTGTAACACACTTTTTTGAATCAGGCGAAACTGGGAAATTCTGCCGAGGAAAGGTTGGTGTGTTAAACGACGAAGATCTTTCCAAAGGACCTTTACCCTTGTTTATAGATTGGAAAGTTTGATGTGACTCACTCCTAAATTCTGAGTAGTCTGCTCCTGGATCTTTGGTATCAGATGGAGGACTACCGGAAGAAGGAGATTCTGAAGCGGATTTAGCTTTCAGAGGTGGATTTTTGGGTTTATTAATTGAAGCGGTTGTCTCAATTGAGCCTCTTGCTCTTAAGATTTTATCAGAATTATTAACAGGCGTAATCAGCTTACCATCTGGGTTCTGTCTGGTGTGCCTTCTACCAGACGCCAGTTTATGTTTTAGTGGAGTCGCCAAGTGAAAGATTTGAACAAGCCTTAAAACGGTGTGCACTCTATGTTCACTATCAAAGAGTAACACTATCAATGAAATAGTTTGTCGTTTTCCCAGGGAAAATATTTTGTAACTTCGTCCCTGGCAACGGCGCCAGAAAGATGTTGTTCTTGAGTCTGTACTTAAGGATTTTAAAGTACAGTGTCAAGGCATCCGAAAGTATGATAAAGGTTGACAAAGGATTTCATTAACCTTCGGTATAGGAAACTAGTGAGGGTTTCTCTGTTCTTGCTGCCTAGCTTCCAACTGTTCCTGTTTGGTGATATCTTGTTCAATGGTTGTCCATGAACGTTCTAATTCCTCTCGGGTATTCGCAGTTCTAAGGATCGTGTCAAAAATATTTAGAGCAATATGTATTTGATTAGACAATCTGGGTTGAATATTAGGTTGGGTTGTTGTGGGTACAGTCATTGAGGAACAGTTATTAATATGGAAATGGTTTAACAAGAGGTTTGGGTGCTGTTTCAATTCGGTCAAAATAAAGAGAAACTTTTGCATGAAACAACAAAATAAGCATACAAAGTGAAGGCCTTTTCCCGTAACTGTGTTATCTTAGTAAAGATATGAAATGGGAGAAAAACGTTTAGCTGTAGATAACGGGAGCTCCTATCAAAAGAAAACTAACATATTCACAGAAGAAGAAATTGACATAATCATAATTGACATAATGTAAATAAACATAAAATTCCGTAAATGTAAATTGGTCTTACACCAGCTGATAGTTGGTGCAGAGGAAAATCAAGAAACAATTACAGAAAATATGATATCACTTCACTATAGTCGTGGTTGTACGAAATTATAATGATGCACGTCAATTATGTAGAGCAAAATGAAAAGAAACAATTAACACAATGAAACAAACTCATAACACGGTCGGGACGGAATCAGGAATCCTCAAATTTGCTTCTATTAGCTTCCTCCATACAAAAGACTCTATTTACAATTGATGCCAAAAAGTCCAGCCCCTTTTCTCCTCTTTTAGTGATGTATTTATACAAGATTAACCTCTCGGTTTAGAAGAACCAAATTATTCCATCTGTCCGAATCCCTTTTCCAAAAAGGTGCCAGGTGCTTGTTTTTGCTTAGATTTAATACATATGATACATTTTTCCTAAAAATGGAATACAAGCTGTGAAGGTTTTGCATTGATAGCTGGGGGAGAGCGAAATAACTCCATTTCACCGATTCTATCTTCAAGAAATGCTAGGTGCCTGTCCTCGCATGGATTCAGTGTACATTATACACTTGTCTACAAACTGGGTGACAAGCTGTGAACGCTCGGCCTGACAACGGGCTTCGGCAAGATAGCACTCTCGGGCCAACTGTGGAAGCTTATCATTTACTTGTATATCAATGAGTTCAAGGGTGCCAAGTTGTGCACTGGGTCGAATCAAATGTTTGTCTATTTGAGCTGAGTCCACCCTGTCTATCTTGGAGATTTCTGCCGAATTTCTCTCATTCTCCTCTTTTATGTCGAGAGAAATATGATCTATATTTATCTGCCTCGGCGCCTCTGTGTCACCTCCGATCTCTATCCCTAACTGCTCTCCATTTATGTTATTGACGGCCTCTTCTAACGAATTCGTCACTTTCTGAGTCTGCTCCTTGCTTAAAGCAATATCCTGTTCCCAATTCTTTAACAAGATATTACCTCTGGTTTGCTCGGAAGTGGTGAGCTCGGGTGGCCCTGAAAACCTGTTGTTGGTCGCTATTACTGCCTCTTGGAAAGCAACCCGAGCAAACTCTGCGTTCCTTTCTTGGTTAGTCAGATTCTCAGAGATTTGATGAATTAACAAGCAGTCTTTTCGAATCTCTCCAACTTTATTTAGGAGGCTGTGTTTAGCAGAAGAGATCCTACTCTGAATATTGGTTGCTCGGGATTTAATGGTATCGATGTCAACCGTCTTTCTTTTTTGCGACCTCCAACTGAGCCTGCAGCTGTGCAATCATATTTCTCTGCTGGCCCGATTGTACCCGACCATCTCAGATTTTAGAATTCGCTTGTTCCAGCTTGGTCTTAAGGACTTCAATTTTTTTCTTGTTGGCCAATTGGGCCAACTCGATTTCTCTGCTTGCTTGACTCCTCGCGCTTTCTGCTGTCGAAGCTACCCTAGCCTCAAGAGTCTTGATCAGGCGATTTTTTTCTTTGAGCTGCTTTTTTAACAATTCGACCGAGAATTGATTTGTTGTTGCGTACGCTCCTAGCGTTCCTGCGATTTCAGTGGCAAATTCATCTTTCTTCTTATTTCTCCCATCAGTCATCACTTTGAATTTCTTAACAGTGGACTCTCCCTCTTGGTAAAATTCTCGCTTCACCACAGCTTTCCTCTTTTTGTCAAAGAAGAATTCGTTAGGAGGGAGTTCCTCTGCCCTTATAGGTCTCAGCTCTACACCAAATATCCATCCTTCGCTAACGCCTCCCTGTGCCAACTGCAAGGGTGTGATAGAGGTGATGGGTTGCCTGATCTGTTTTGCACCCTTCCCTGGTGTGCTGAGTCGATCTTGCCCTTTCAGGGGGTCGAAAGTATTCGTCCCTGCTTCCGGATTCTGATTTTCTGGCGGGTCCATGTCTTTTATTTCCACCTCCGGATTATGCTCTTTGGGAGGGTCAGTATTCTCCTTTTCTATTTCGGGATTCTCCTCCTGCTCAGGGCTCTTCTCCTTGTCTGGATTTCTTTCCCGTTTGGGGCTTTTTTCCTTTTCGGGATTCTTCTCTTGCTCCCCTTCCTGACATTTTTTGGGGTGAGAGGTTTTCCCCTCAGAACTTTCGGCTTCTTTTTCTTTATCCTTGGGAAGTCCCAAACCCCCCAGCACAACGGGGAGGCACCTTTTTCGATGCTCCTGAAATTTTAAAACAGAAGCTCTATCTTCGGGTGCTAGGGATCTGATTCGAAATTACACCTCCGAATAGGACCTCGCCCCTCAAAAAACATCATTCGAGGGTGAACATTCATGTTCAAACCTTTTTAACCCACAATTTCCCAAATGGGTGCCTACAATTTTCTGCGGATCATGCTTTTTGTACTCAATGTAGGCTAGGCTCAAGTCTTCTAAGGCTGCAGCCTCAACCTTAGCATGTCCGAAATCTAATAATGAATATGAATTTAGCCGAATAGGGAAAGATGGCCATACCTTCTTGGATGACGCCTTGAGCTCTTTGCTCACTCCGTCGATTACTGTTTGCCGAGCAATTTCGCGACAGGCTAGTTTGTCGGGAATGAACAGCGGTAGTGCAGAAGGAGGAATAGCAGCTCCGAACACTCTTAAATAAGAGAATTCTTCTTCTACGTACCATTCTGCAATATGGCTCAGATTCTCGGCAATGTTATCCGGGATGCAGGGTGGCAAAAGACAAAAAATGGTGACGTGCAGGGGCACCATTACCCAGTTAAAAATTTCATAAATAAACTTGTTCGTGTTATTTTCCCACAGCTTATCGTGGTACTCATGAACAGTCTTCTCATGGGCTGGGCTCCAAGCCCAATTCATTAAAGGAAAAGGCGTCACGGAGCATATTGCGTCCATAAGATATGCGGACATGAAGAATCGGGATGGCTTTCCGGCTACTTTTTGCTCCCGGTACTCGGTGATCCTGTTGAACAAACTATCAGAGAGCATTTTTGCCCAATTGAAAGAGGAACCTTCTGCTACCCGATAAATGAGAGGTACCCACTGGATGTAAAAATGTTCGGTATCCTCCCGTCCGAAAAGCCGACAAGCCATCATTGCCACATACATAAAATTTGGCTCCAACGAAGAAATTGAATACACGCCTTCGTTATTCACTCTGAATGTCATGGAACATGACACCCAATCTTTTATCAAGCCTGGCAAGGTTCTGTCAAATTCTTCGCACTCTTTCTTTTTGAAGTCCGCCAGGAATTCTTTGCCATATGTATATTCAGAATTTGCTAGGAGCTTGTACATAGACTGGATATGTTCAGGCCTAAAAGTCCCGACCATGGCCTGTCGGTCACTTAAGATAGTTCTGGAGGACAGTTCGACGTGATCCAATGCCCATCGGATCATATCGTAGTATGGGAGCAACCGAGGTCTAGTTGCAACCAGGTGCATTCCCGACTGAACAATTGTCTTTTACTTGGTGTTCAGGTCGTCTTTCACAATATCAAGGTTATCGTCATCAGAATCTGAACAGTTTACCAGCCTGGATTGTAGAATATTTGAAATAGATGACCAGGTAGATACTGAGCCACTCGTCCGAGGTGAAGTATCTGAGACATTGTCCGAACCCTGTGCTGCAACCTCGACATTTGCTTTCGTTGCTCTCCTTGGCGCCATAGCTAAAGCTTGCCTTTGTGCTCTTCTGCAGTAGACCTGTGTATACATGCGGGAATGAGTTTCCTGGGAGAAAAGTGAGTTCTATGCGCTTTAAGAGAAATGTTTTTGGAACAGAACGAAACCTTTGTATATATTTGAAAATTTGTACCTTTCAAACAAGTCTGTCAAATCGCACATAAAACCAAATTAAATGCGTAAATCCGATCTTATGTATCCATGGATTTACCCTAAATCTTTATTAATGTCATCAATGTTTGGCGGTCTTGACAGGCAATCGGGTCATGGAGAGCAAGTAAATCCCTTGTGAAGTGTGTCAACCTCGATGCACGGGACGTATCTCGTTTAATTTCATTTTCCTAAAACTTCAAATCTCAATGACTTAAAGACTTCCTCGCCTTTCGCCACATCGCGAATTTCCCTTTAACGTTTTGACTTTATAGCTCGCAATATTGCGATGCGACGATAATTAAGGCCCCAATTAATTTGAGAAAAATCTTAGATTAGGCGTCTAATTAAACTTGCGATAATCATGTCGCAACTTCGTGAATCGGGGTTTTGGACATTTAAAATCCATGAAGGAAAATGTCGAGTCGCGACATGCCGAGAGCCAAAACCAACCAAGGTAAGTTTTTTAATTTTAGTTCTCGACCAAGGTTCTCAGAAAATTTATCGTGTTCTTGGCTATCGGGGCTGTAAGAAAAAAATCTTGGGTTCGACGAGTGCCGAGGCACGAGATACCGATGATATCTAATCAAGGGTTAAAGGTTTTACCATAGTCAATGCCTTGAGTGAAAAAATAAAAAATGAATTCGCAGTTTCGCGACTCGGGACTTGTGAATTCAAAAATCAACGTGTCTGATTTGCAATATCTGATTTGCAATATCTGATTTGCGATATCCGAAACAAAACGAGAAACAGCAAACATACTCGCGAAAAATGGATTCCCTTTTTTGAAAGTGAAAAAGCATTGCTATTCAGGAAACAAGATTTCAGAGTTCTGTGACTTCGGAAGGAAAGGAAAACAACCTTAGATGTCAAGTATCAAACATTTGAAAGTTGCACGTGGTGAAAAAACAAGGGTGGCTCCAACAGATTGGACCTATAATATCAAGGCCCCACTACTAAAAAGGGGAGTCTACTGAGACAGGCTGCAAAGGAAAGGTTGGTTTCTGTGTGCACCCAGATGCTTTTTGACAGATAATACACTTGCGGCACAAGGCATGGGCGTCTCTAAAAAGTGTGGGCCAGTAGTAACCAGCTCTCAAAAATTTATGGGCAGTGGTGTCACCACCAAAATGCCCACCAGCTTCTCCTGCGTGCAATTCTAGTAAGACTTTTTGCTTCATCTTTGTCAAGACAACGCATTAGTACTCCATCAAAATTTTGACGAAACAGAATACCATTAATCAACTGAAAAGAGGCAGATTTTAATCTTAACGCTCTTCTTTTAGTGGGATCTAGGTGACGGGGGGCTGACCCATGTTCAAGACAGAATTTTATATCGTCATACCATGGACTGACAGAGTTTTGTGCACAGCAGATTGCACTTTGATTGTGTTGTCCTAGGTTTGACATATTGTTTTCTTCTTGTTGTCCTGCTGCTAAATCAGCAACTGACTTGCATAACCCTTGGCCTCTCACTATCTGAGCTGGGGTAATTTCTATGTCGTACTCCTATAGGGAGGTAACCCAGTTCGCCCTCTTTTCACCTAATTCTTTCTGCACTAACAGATTCCTGACGGCTGGGTAAGGGACAATAATTTTCATCCTAGATTTCAAAAGATAAGATCGGAAGTGCTTGACTGCTTTGAAAACAGCGTAGGTTTGCTGATCTACCACTGGGTAATTAATTTCCGCACCTTTGAAAGTAGAGCTCATAAAGGCAATGGGTACTTCATTGTTTTCGGCGTTTTTTTTAGTTAGAACAGCAGCGTAGGAGTGGTCAGAAGTGTTATCACTCTGTAATTTCCTAGAGGTTGAAAGAGAGGAAATACACAAAGGTAACCTTAACCAACCACTTTTAAAGTTGGGATCTAGCCCTTCCAACTTTAGAGAGGGATCTCTCTATTT
>CBVK0100527310.1:0-11921 GCA_900067695.1 Picea abies
ATAAGAGACAGAAATACCACATAGAGGCATTGCCTTCAAATGTGTACGGAAAAAGTCTACATACTACATCTTCGTGTTCTACACTTCAGAGTCTAATGGCTAGCATGAATTTTTTTATGTGATCCTCAACAATTTGCTTAGAATCTGGATCAAATTTAGGGAGCCATTTCTCGATATGTTTAGGCAAAGGATGCTAGGGTCCAGATATGGCCACAACATCTTGATCGAGCCAAGGTCTGGCGGGATTGTTTGGATTTTCCATGGGCATGGGTGGTGTCGAAGGCTGAGATGAAGAACTTCCTTCATCCGATGAATCTTATCCTAAAAAGGAGGGAGATGAAGGTGGTGGTGAAGGTGGGATACTAGATCCTCCGGCTACGGGAGTGGGGATATGATCTGGATATATAGGATTTAGGATAAGACCAGTGCCTTCGAGTTGCTCTCTAATGTTAGATAAATCTAGTGGTTGATTCAGTGGCTGACCTGGTTGTCTGATACAGGCCAAAGCACCGCGTGTCCTTAGAAGTGATTGACGAACAATTTCTTGTATGTGGTACCTTGGAGGGTTTGGTGTTAATGGCTCAACGATAAACTGTGGATTTTCATTTGAGTTGGTTTTTGTTTGAGAAGTAACGTTGTCATCAGAATGACTTCTTGTTACTATAGGGGAGTGGGTGTGTGGGGGAGGAGTCTTGTGACCTCCACGTGCCATCAATCATGTTCAGGCCCTCCTTCTAGCGCCATTTGTTGACGGGCAAAAATGATTGTTCGTCAATTGGAAGAACAAGTCCGGTCCGGGGTTGTCTAAATAACCCAAGCCATTTGGTATAACTCGTTCCGATGGGTTGTCCGGTCCGGGGTTGTCTAAATAACCCAAGCCATTTGGTATAACTCGTTCCGATGGGTTTAATGGCTCCGTTAGCCAATCTAAAAGTCCTAGAAGAAACAAATAAAAGAAATAAAAAAACTAACTATTAAATAACCACTCAATATATATACATGTACATATAACTATTGTAGATAATATTTACAAAATAGATCTGTCTATCTTATTTATGTGCATGATATACAAGTTGCAGGTTTTAATCTAAACTCATGAAAATATATGTAAATATGGTTGCGTTAATGAAAGCAAATCAAGAAAGCACATAAGCTATTTTTTGCTTTTTCTTTATTAATCTAAGTTTAAACTGAAAAAAGATACAATGGAACAGGAGTATGTGGATGGCCAAAGCCAGACCATATATTAGAGTTTCGTAGAAAAATAAACAAAAGAAAGAAATGAAATAACCTATCAATGAGTTAATCAATGTGAATCCAACATCTGTATAATTATGGAATGTCCAGCCAGTCTGTCCAAGAGATAAATATGCAATGAACCCTGAAATTGTTTGGAATAAATGCAAAACAATATATTGACTATTGAATTTTAACGACAGAACGAAGAGATGCAAATAATCACTGTGGTATTTGTGATTGCAAGTAATTACAAATAAGATAAATATAATTGTAACAACATGCTTTTAATCATTCAACAAAAATAAAGAAAAATCTTATCATTTGGGTTGAATGAATGACCACTCTTTTCAATATCTAAAGCATCAAAATGTGGACAATATTTTGAAGAAATTTTCCCAATGTCATAATAAATCATGAAGACAAAAGATATCAACAAATATTAATTATTTAGAATAAACAAACCATAAATGAAAACAACATTTACAGAGAGATAAAGCTGAAATGTAAATATATGTTCCATCCAAATTCGTGAATAAGCTGTCCACCTTCAGCCCCAGGCCAAGATCCTTTGATTACAAAAATACGAGTTTATAAAGGGTTCAAAAAAGCTAATTGTCTTATCTTATGAGATAATATTAAATCTCTACAATCATCTATTGATTACAAAAATAGAGGGGAATATAACCACCCCAGATCACACTAAATCTCTAAAAATAAAAGAGTTTGTTCCTGTTTACACAAAAATAAGCCATGGACATGGCTAATAAGCCCATTTGTTCCTGTTTACACAAAAATAAGCCATGGACATGGCTAATAAGCCCATAAATTCTTCATATCATTTGATCACCATAAACTGCTAGATATCCTGAAGGAAAAATATGAAATAAAGAAACTCAGATATACATTTAACCAATATTTTCCAAATTTCGAATAAGAACAGACTGGCTACAGAATCTACTGATTCTGTAGTTAGTCTTATTTTAGCAACAAAATCTAATTTATTCTATGAACAAGAATGTAACACTATTTTAAGATAAAAACAAATCTTTACCTTTAATTGGAAAATCAAATCGATTCACATGATCTCATAATTGATCATTGTTGTTACACTCTCGGTGTTTTTTACTATGATGTTCCCTGTTGTTTTTAGACGTTTTCCTTGTCTCTGAACAATGGACTTGAGCTTATGATTTTCATCTGTTAGGGGGTCAACCTGATCAGTAAGGGTTTTGATTTACAATTGTAAAATGGGTATGTCTGCATAATATTTGTCAATCCAGAACAGACAAGTTTCACATTGTGAATCTGTGATGGCCGTTCAAGGATACCCGCAGTTGTGTGCCGGACTGTGTCCACTGTTTCCTTTAGGTTTGTTATCAAACTTGATACCTATAAATCCTTGACTGTGCTTCAAGCAGGGTGGCAAATTATCCATGAAATTGTAAGCCTGGTCGGGTTCTTCCTTGAAGGAAGGAGGGTCTTCTTCGGCCAAGAATCTGTCGATCTCTGAATCTGAGCTTTCATGGATCTCGATCATTTTGATCAAGCTCACATGAGGGTTTGATTTATTTCGTAGTTTCCTTGAGATCAACCTACCTGCTCCTTTATTTTTAAAACCTAAATCGATATCACCTTTAGATGGCTTGCCCATAGGTCTGTTTTCGTTCTTAATAGAGGCGTTAGGGCATAAGCATTGTTCATGGCTCTACTCATCAATTTGTGGGTCGAGTATATGCTTACTGAAGGTGATTGTAACATAGTCCTTTGTAGGTGAAGGGAACACTCTGGCAGGGAATATGGTTTCCTCTATCATAGGTTTGTCAACCTCTACAGCATTGGAGTCAATGAAACCGTTTCGGGTCAGGAAAATGTTCTAGTCATCATTTTGTAACTTCAATTGATGTACCAACAATATCTTAATTAAGTCATGGTGAAACAAGATTGAATCAAATTGTTGTCTCTTATACCTCTTTGCCATTTTATATAGGCTTCTCCACAGGTAATAGGGCATATTTAATTAAAACCCAATGAAATTCATCAGCAAACGTATATGGTATATAAAAACAAAACCAAAATGGCCTTCGCACGTCACGAATTGTTTCAAGACTGCTAGCAAACCATGCCACCAGTTTTTTAACAAGGACATGGGCATACCTTTGTCACAACAATTGATTTTTCGAGACATGAAGAAAAGGCTCCATGGAACCTCCTTGACCTTGGCGTTTTTGAACCACTTCTACCCGATCAAAGGAAGACCTGTTGCTTGACATAAAAACTCCTCTGTAACCTCGACCTGAATGTCTCCTACCTTGGCTCGGCATCCGTCAAAAGAAAGGGTAAATTCCTGAGCGGTTCGCAAGTTGAATCCCTGGAAATTCTCAATAAAAACAAGCTAGCCTTGACCCTCGAGATCTTCTCTTGCATCATCGCACAGAAGCAGGGTCTGAGAGACATTGGGTTCAATCCTAACAACCGGAGCCATGGGGATTCAACAAGCAGTCAATAAAACACAGTGAGTATGGAGGGTTTTGAAGGAGAAGACCAGAGCGACATTTCAGACCCAAAACTCATCAATAACCTAGGGCGTATGAAAAAAAGTTCCTCAATACGAAATGATAGGCATTTTGTGAAATGAATGCGAGGAGTACATGCAAAACCCAAGACTAAGCTCGAAGTGATGGGCTTACTGTCGTCGAAATGCCACCTCTCACATGGTACAGGCCACGACCAGGTGCATTAAAACATTATCATTACGCAACAAGGTAGGTTTGGTTTCTAAAGTTTAGGATAGGGAAAAATTTTAAAAACCCAAAATGTATTGACAAGGAAACACATGACCAAGAGCCACACAAAAAAAATATCAAGGTTTAAACTAAAAGGACCCTTATTGATTCAAATAAGAATCCATAAGCATGCTTCACATTTGAGGAGTCAATAAAGAAGATGAGCTTGATAGCAGGGAACAAAGTCTTGATTAACAAAAACTGTGGAGCCATCTACCTTTCATAAACTTTTAAATAAAGCGGTAATACAGTCATAAGTCTTCATGCTTCGTTTTCATGCTTTCAGTCATGAACGAAGCATGAAAACAAAAACACTCAGAATAACCAAAAACTCACATTTGTAGTTTCAAAAATTTCTTATGAAGAACAAAAAATGTACGACCCCAGGTAGGCAGCTACATAGATTATTATTTGATGCTTTAAAAAGTTAAAAATATGTTGGGCTGCCAACAATGGTGACTTGCTGGGAGAAGTAGTTATCTCTGTATCATTGACAAGTTCAAGTTAGAAATATTTGAATGATTTCAAATCAAAGAACAACTGAAAGACATTTAAAGAACAACTGAAAGACATTTGAGCATCTTTGACAATCATTACGTGGTCTAGCTTAAGATATATTTCATTAAAAAATGAAATCTAGTGACAGATTTAACAAATGAAAGCCATGATGCTTAAGTTATTGGCTCCAATACTATTGATAGGGCCATTGCTACTAGTAGGCACCCATAGCCTCGAAAGGGATGTCAATTAACCCACTTCGATGCCTTTATCCTGTCCAAGAAATTTCAAATCAGAATGAAGGATGCTTATGACCAAAAGCAAAATTTATGCCTGAGAATTTTCTTTAACTTGACATTGCTTCGCTGCCAATGGGCCTGTTCAGTACCCCAATGAAGTTGTCTTGACATCATGCATGCATTTACCCACTGCCAGCAAACTTGTTCAGTGTCCCGATGGGTTTACAAACACTTCCCACAACTCTTGAGAAATTGTTCACTGTCTAATATAATTTTAAAGACATTCAACAGAGCGGGGTGACGCTGAAAATTCTAGTTTTTACAAAACTTATTATTTTCCAGGCCTTTTAATTTTTTTGCTTGATAACCTTCATCATCATCTGAAAATAGTTCATTAATGAAACTAATTTTTCGAGGATAGGGAGGCATCATTGAGTTGCTTTATTAAAAGCAGGGACAGTGTAAAGATCTTTTAATGATAGTCATGTTTTCCCTTAAATGAAAATTGAAACCAAAAATCAATTCTCAAACAAAATATCGTCTTCAACTAGTCTACGTTTTTAGAAAAACACAGCAATTAATGTTCTGATAGTCCTTGATAGTTGTTACAAGATGAAGCATTATGTTCTCCCCTTCTGAACTAAACTGTAATACAGGCATGTTTGACTCAAAAAAGGAAAAAAAAATAAAAATAAAAACAAACCGGAAAGCAAAAGATACCAAAACAGAAAAATATGTACAAAAGGTGTATCTGAGATTTGTCAGGTAAAATACCTTTTGAGAGCTTGGCCATTCACTGGGAAGGTGTCTGGTTGTCCCTCTAAATTCTACAGGCAGAAAGAACTGGGACCTAGTTTTTCAGCAATTAAAAGGCTCCATGGAACCTCCTCGACCTTGGCATTTTTGAACCACTTCTGCTTGGTCAAAGGAAGACCTGTTGCTTGACCTAAAAACTCCTCTGTAACCTCAAACTGAATGTCTCCTACCTTGGCTCGACATCTGTCAAAAGAAAGGGAAAATTCCTGAGTGGTTCGCAAGTTGAATCCATGGAATTTCTCAATAAAAACAAGCCACCCTTGACCCAAGAGGTCCTCCCTTTCATCATCACACAAGAGCAGGGTCTGAGAGCCATTGGGTTCAATCCTAACGACCAGGGCCTTTGGGATACAAAAGGCAGACAATAAAATACAGTGAGTAGGGAGGGTTTCTAGGAGAAGACCAGAATGGCATTTCATAACCAAAACTCAACGATACCCTAACACGTATGAACAAAGGTTCTTCAATATCAAATGAAAGGCGTTGTGTGAAATGAATGCCAGGAGTACATGTGAAACCCAAGATTTAGCTTGAGGTGATGGGTTCATCGTTGTTGGATTGCCACCTCTCACAGGGTACAGACCACAACCAAGTTCATTAATTTTTATGATTGCGCAACAAGGTGGGTTTGGCTCCCACAGGGTACAGGCCACAACCAAGTTCATTAAATTTTATGATTGCACAACAAGGTGGGTTTGGTTTCTAAAGTTTAGGAGAGGAAAACTTTATAAACCAAAATGTAGTGACAAGGATACGCATGACCAAAAGCCACAAAAATATATCAAAGTTTAAATTAAATGGACCCTTGGTGAATCACATAACAATCCATAAGCATACTTCATATTTGAGGAGTCAATAAAGAAGATGAGCTTGATAGCAGGAAGCAAAATCTTTATTAACAAAAACTATGGAGCCATCTACCTTTCATAAACTTTAAATAAAGCGGTAATCCAATCATAGGTTTTGATACTTCGTTTTCATGCTTTCAGTCATGAACAAAGCATGAAAACGAAAACACTAGGAATAACTGAAAGATCACAATCGTAGTTTCAAAAACTGCTTATGAAGAACAATAATCGTATGACCCCAGGTAGGCAACTACATAAATTATTATTTGATGCTTTAAAAAGTTGAAAATATGTAGAGTTGCAAACAAGCCTCTAGGTCATCCCACTTTTCTTATTATCCTGGAGTTATAGATTAACAAAATCTACAACCATTAGGGCTTCAACAAGCTACTATTCTAATTTGATTTTAACTCTTTTTTCATCCATCAAGATTTGCTAATAAATTGTCCCTATAATCTACTAGTCCTTGCACACTTTTTGGGTGGTTTGTCTAAGTTTTTTGTTGGCTGAAATATTTTGTTGTAGCAGAAACTAGATACATCCATAAGGATGAATAATATATATCCAATAATTAGTTCTTACAACCTTGTTTCATTGCTAAATTCTTGTTCTTTTATACTACAGTTATGCATGTGTTTACTAGCTTATATCTTGCTTCATTTACTTGAATTTAGCATCTTGTTTAGTAGCTCTAAAATCTCCACTAATATATATCTTTTTTTACTATTGCAAATAGGGAAAACAAGTTTAACCTTCTTTTCCACCTAACATATAGCTTGTATACTTGTTTTTTCTTATTTCTCAGGAAGGTACTATCATCATCTACAGGTACTTGAACTTCTTGAAAACCATTGATCACTACCGAGACTCATTTCCAAGCCACTTCCATTTTATCAACCTTACCTATAGGGGAATCCATTCATAAGTATCATTTTCCATCTGATTTCCCCCTAGGGTCACTGAGGATTCCCCCCTTAAGGTGATCACTTAACCTCTAAAGTGACAGGAATACCTATATAAGGTGAATATGGGTAGGTATTATCCTAGTTTTCTCCATCTTATGGTTTGGGTCAGGCTTTGCCCAACCTACATATTGTGTGATAACACACTCAAAATAAAATATCAATAAAATGTCTAGAACAAAATATCATAAAGTTAGATAAATATGACAAGTAGTTTCAGTTATAAACACTACTAAATATGTTTTAGGATTATTATTCTCTTAGAAATCATGAAGCATTTAAAAACCGCCATTTGGGACTCTCTATAATTCTATGAGAATTATTTGAGAAAATGTGTAGATTAAGTGTTGACTAAAAATAAATAAGGTGATCTACAATCTACCACCAGAATAGAAAAATCAAGGATTAGGTCATTATTGTCATGAAGGTAACATTGAGGTATGAATTTATTCCAAAGTCACTACAATAATCCACCATGGAAATCGTTGAAATAACCATAAGAGTCGTTTCCACTATTTGAATATAAAATGTCGTGACATTTGAATGAACATAACCAAATTCAAGGGATAATGGACATATTAGCCTACCAAGAGATAAATAAAGTAAGGGAGTAATTATATATATATGAGAGAATATTGGAATCGTGTAAAGACACATTAAGGTTTTTAAGTACACTTAAAAGGGGTTTATTAAAGAGATAGATAAAACATGTAAGAGTGAGAAGGAATTATAAAAGGACCTAACCAAGAAAACAGTTAGAAAGTATTTATCAAGATATATAAAGAAGGGAAAAGTACTTCAATAAAAATAAAAGGAAAATAAGATCCGCCATAGCGTTCATGTGGCAAAATTGTTCTCCTCAATAGCAAGGGTTCTCCCTAACGTGACGTCCCTTATATCACATGATATTTGGAAAATGGAACCCTTTGGACTCCAACCCAACATACATTATTGGTTTAGGTATGAAAATAATATTATGAAATTAAAAAATGCAAGATGCTTCTAATCTACGTCCAGAATGTAGTCTTACTCTACCTATCTTAGCAAAGAGAAAATGTATGAAATAGTAAACACAAAACCACATCACAAGTAGATAGGTATCCATGAAATAACATCACAAGTAGATAGGTATCCATGAAATAACAATAGAAAAAATACATAAATAGTAATGGAGTCATGAAAAGTTTATAACTAAGTCCTTGTTTTCCTTGTATATAAAAGGAAAAAAAATGTAGAATAATTTCCAATACAAGAATAGTCTATAACATATATCACAATCTTACAACAAATATAGCATATCGGTGAACATAAGAATAGTCCAACATTCACTGTTAAGGTCCTAACCCGCACATAGGTAGATTAATGTATTCGGATGTAATAAAGGTCAATAATAATAAGACCTTTCAATAAAATAGAATAAGACGGATGTAAGAAGACCTAATTGTTATTTCTAGCATTTCGATTCTGTTCTGCATATTTTATATATCTGGTATCTTGCATTCACTCACCACACCAAAACCAAATCTCCTCCAAAAATTGGTCACCATGGCTTTTCCTATTCAACTTCTATAAAAATGTTTACAAAGTTCTACTAGCGAAAAGCCCCTTTCTCTCCTTTCTAATCTACATTTATAACTTTTACTAAATAACTGCCTCTTGGACCTTTCAATACTTTACAAAAGTTTTACTAGCGAAAAGCCCCTTTCTCTCCTTTCTAATCTACATTTATAACTTTTACTAACCACTCCCCCTCCTTTTCTAATTTTATCTTTTGAAACATTTAATTTTATTTTCTTAAAATAAGATGTATCATCATTTGGATCTTACATTTGGTCATGAAATTTTGTTTTCCATGTAAAATATCCACATTTCATAATGAGAGGATATTTCAGTTATGTACCTATAGTTGAGATGCTTGCATGCTACCTCAAAGGTCACCATTTATTTTGGCATTGACTCCACTCCATTCCTAATAGTGTCGATGTATTAGCTAATTAAATTAATCTCTTTTGAAGCAATAGAGACATGTTCCATCAATACTTGCTAGATAATTTTTTCTAGTTCCTTCATTAATTTAGAAGTTGGTTGAGGTGAAGTCATCTCACCGAGTGAAGGTAGATGAAATATTTAACTTTATTGGAAACTTGGTGAAGACACTAACACTTGTCGATTGAGGTAGTGCCATGTTTTTAAAAGGATGAGGTTGCATATCTATGATTTGATAATGTTGCATAATTACATTGGATGTCCTTTTCTATTATTCTTGGAAGGTTTTCTGGTGCATTATTTTCTTCATTTTCCCTCTTCTTAAGCTCATCTAACCCTAGTTGAACTCCTTTTAGAATCAAAATATTGTCCCCAATGTCACTTTGAAAAGACAAGAATCGATATGAATTCTAGTGGAATTCATGTAGATTGTTATACATCAGCCTCTATGCAGTGTTCACCTCATATTGTATAAAAAATCAGAAGCCTTCAACTCCAACAAGTTGGTCATGTCCCATTTGAGACATGCTACTTGTTTTCTAGAAAACTTATCTCTCTCTTATAGTCTTCTATTTCTCTGACCATATTGAGAAGGTTGGAATCAATAGCTTGCATACAAGTGACACTTGTGGAAGTTGCAACTACTATATCCTTATCGATTTTTACAAGGGAACGAGTCTCTATCACGATTGTTAACTATTTTCTTATTTTTCCTATTGAAGACAAACAAGTCTAGTGTTGCAACTAATTTTGATTTTGACAAGGTAAAATGACCTAAGCCCATCTCAGGGTGTGAGAAGTGCCCTCTAATAATTGATTTACATATAGGTTTAGTTGAAGCTTCAGGTTTAGATAACCCTTTGTCCATAGGCTCTATGCCTTTTTTTTGTTATGTATTCTTTTCCTATGTTTTTCCTTATCGTTAGCTTCTTTTCCTCTCTAAGTGTTTTTCTTTCTTCAATCTCCTTTTTTTTCATTCTTCTTACTTCTTATGCTTTAGGAAGTTCTTTTTTTCTATGAGCCTCTACCCCTTCTTTAGCCTCTTTATTTTCTCTCCTTTTACGTTCATCTTCTACTACTTTCTCCCGTTCTTCTCTTAAATTTTTCTTTATTCTCCCATGTCCTCTTAATATATTTGGCTCATTTCCTTTACTTTGACCCTCATTGTTAGATCATTACAATATGTAGCTGTATGGTATACTTCTTCCTCCTAATATAATTTATTTTGATAAGGTAATTTCGAATTGCAAACTGAGAAATGGTGGGTTTCCACATTAAGAGGGTCATGCCTCTTGAATCTATTCCAAAATGAAAAACAACTAGTGCTTACCCTTCTTCCTTAGCTACCTTTTCATTATATATGTTGTATGCACCTATATTCAATGACAAGGGGGTCAAGGATATTTTTTATTTTCAGCAAGGATGGCTTTAACTCCATTTAGGTAGGTTTAATAATATACCTCTTGAAGGACCAATTTATTTGGAATGAATTTTTACAGCAAGTGCGGAGGCTGTGAAGTTCCAAATTTTTTATTTTCAGCAAGGATGGCTTTAACTCCATTTAGGTAGGTTTAATAATATACCTCTTGAAGGACCAATTTATTTGGAATGAATTTTTACAGCAAGTGCGGAGGCTGAGAAGTTCCAAATATTCTTAGGTAAGTGCCTCCCTCTATCACATACTATTCACCAATGGAAATTATCATTTGCATGGCCTTTTCCATCATGCAATAAAATTACTCATAGAAATTCAATGTATACAAAGGATCCATGAAATGATCACATATCCTAGTGTACTAAATCCTATATTTATGCTCCCACAACATCTAATCATACACATGTACTAGTTTCTCGATCGGTAGGCACTGCCATTCCATCCTTGGAAAGTTGTTATTGGTGCACACCACGTCTAACATATAAGAGGACATATATAATGTTCGGGGAATCCCTACAAAAAGGTGCTTGGTCCTAGAAAAAACTTGACTTAAACTAGTTGACATGATAGAGGCCTAGTTGAAGATTATGTCAACCTCCACTACATTAAAGGCAGTCAAGCTTCTCTAAATTGAGTTGGATCTTCTTCACCATATGACATATTGATCAAAGCTAATATTATCCTATAAGGTCTTCTAAGGTTTGATGTGGAGTACGTACCTTCCCATTGCATTCTGAATTTATTTTCAGGAATCCTCTAGGCCTTCAGTAAATGATGATAGTTGAGGGTGTGTTGAAGAACCCATTGAACTATAAGATCAACCTCTAGCCTAGAAAACATATAGCATATATCTAGGCTTGAAGGCTAGAAAGATGAAATACATTTTCCATCTCTATTTGTAACTATTTTTTTATGAATTTTTGTGTGCCTAATCAACCATGATATGACCTCAATGCAAGGAAAAAGATCTAGTCTAGCTACCACCCTATGAAGACCAAATCTTTTGATAGTCTGATATACACCAAAATATGGACTCTTCTATCTTTATGGTGATGGTAGTTTGTGGTATGTTAAGCCCTAATATTGGCCCATTATCCCTTAATTGGGGCACATTA
>CBVK0100527311.1:0-11920 GCA_900067695.1 Picea abies
TACCAATATATAAGTATCACACTTTTGATGCCACATTCTTGGAGATTGTTTTAATCCATACAAGGACTTCTTTAGCTTGCAAACCTACACCTTGTTTCCCTTCACTGCAAAACCTTACAGTTGTTTCATGTAGATTTTATCTTAAATATCCCCATGTAAGAATGTTGTCTTTACATCCATCTCATCTAATTCAAGATCAAACACAATAGTTATAGACAAACTAAATCTAATAGAAGATAATTTAGAAACATAAGAAAAAATCTCACCAAAATCAATTCCCTCCACTCGGGAATATCCCTTTTCTACTAGTTGAGCTATGTACTTCTCTATGTTACCTTATGCATTGAACTTCTTGTTAAACACCCATTCACTGCCGATAGGTTTTCTTCTAATCAACAAATCAACTAGATCCCAAGCCTCATTTTTCCAAGGCATCCATTCCATGGCCTTCTTATAAAGATTGCCATCATTTGAATCCACCATCTCCCTAAAGATTTTAAGATCGTCATCAATAATAGATTGATCAAACTAAAATGGAAATCAAGTGTGGTATACCTTTATGGTTTCCTTCTTTCCTGAACTGATCTCCTCGAGACTAGAGTCGAAGGTTCTTCCTCTTCTTGTTCATCTTCTTCTATTGATTCAAATTCTTCTCCCTCCCATTCAAACTCTATTGTCTCTGATCCTTTTCCATTGGTTGGACTTCCTATTTGGAAATAATTTTAACCTCTTTAAATACTACATCTTGATTATAAACAATTTTCTTTGTTACTAAGTACCAAAGTTTACAACCTTTTATACACTCTTTATAACCAATAAAGATACATTTTTCAACTTTATTATTTATCTTACTCCTATTTTCCATTGGAACATGCACATAATCATTAGAACTAAAAACTCTTAGATGTTTAAGAAATGTTTTTTTACCAATCCATGCCTCATGCAGAGTTTTATCAACCAATTTTGATGTAGGCAATCAATTTAGGATGTAACATGAAGTATCCACTGCCTCTGCCCCTAATTAATATGATAACCCTGCACCACTAAGCATACATCTTGCCTTTTCCATCAATGTCTTGTTCATTCTTTTTGCAACTTCATTTTATTGAGGATTGTATAGAGTATCCTTTTTCCTTACTATCCACACTTATTATATAATTCCTCAAGCTCATTTCCATATAACTCTCCACCACTATCTATCCTCAAAACCTTTATTTGTTTATTTGTTTGATTCTATACAATATGATTAAACACATTAATTTATTGAAAACCTCATTTCCCCCCAAAAGGAAATAGACCCATATGTTCCTTCAAAAATCATCTATGAATGAAACATAATACACATTTGTTTAGTGATGGAACATGCATAGGTCCAAACACATCAGTGTATATCAACTTCAAGATTTCATTTTTCTCTTGTAGCACTAGATGGGAATCTTACCCGATCATGTTTTAGAGATAAAAATATAATAAGAAACCAAACATACCTTCAACCATACCTTTTGTAATACTCTAATTTTGATCCCTGATTTAGTGTTGTGTGTATACATGATGAATGACTATAAGTCAAACGATGTAATTTGTAATTGGAAATTGAATTGTTAATAAAACCACATCAATGGATGAAAAAGAGAAGGATAAAAGGAGGCTTAATATGCTAAGGAAGGGACCTAAGGGAGCTAACCCAAAGTCTTTTAAAACTTAATTATGTCCTTGATTATTACCTAATTATGGTTTAATTAAGCCCATGGGATTAGTCAATGAAGGGATATGTGGTCCATTCATTCCATGCAATTAAAGGTTTTGCCTTTACCATGCAAGTGACTTATTGTGATTATGGTTGTTCAAATTTGAACATTCGAGAGGAGAGTTTGAAGGAAAAATTCTATTCAATTATCAGAGAGCCAAACTTACCAGAATTCACCCTATGAACTACCCTTAATCTAGAAAATTGTTGAAATTGTTCTAGAGTGTATTGTTGAACTACTATGTGTATACCAAATTCAAACTATGAAAGATACAACCAAGAGTTAATTAGAGAATTGTGGTAGTACATAATGATATTGGTTGTAATTCATGAGGAAATTTTGCCACAATTGATAATCCCCTAGAATCATAGTAGTGATATTTCTTGGCTTGCCTGTGATGGAGCCTTGGAAGGAAGTGGGACAGGTCAAGGGAGTATTGAGCAGAGAAGAGGATCTCATTCCTTGGGTTGTTCAGGATAATGGGGAAGAGGGTTTTGGATTGGGAATTTTGTAGGTGAATGTGAGCTTGGGTATTGGGCTACGAGAAGAGAAATATGAGCCATCCATAGGAATGTGTTCCTTGTGGATTCATAGTATCAGCTCAGGTGTGGCCTCTATTACAGAGAGAACTGGTGTAGTAGGGAGTCTATGGTTGGGTGAAATTTCTATATTTTTCAGCCAATAGGTGGACAATTCTAGACAAATAAACATTCTTAATTGTATCTATGAATTGTGTTGAATTGATACTAAATTTTTATGGTTATGTCAAGGTTGAATTAATTTCTAGTTTTTTCTTTTGACTCCCTTTATTAGCTTGAATTTATGATTTATGGCATCATGAATAATGGTATGAATACATTTAGGTTTCATAAATCTATGGTGTCATGCCCACTGATAGTAAATAGTTAATAACATAATAATTAAGTTTGGTTCCTTAGTTAATTGGCTCGAATTTGAGTGGCTAAAAGAAGTACCTCAATATCCTCAAACTACATAAAGGGTATTGGGTATGTTACATAATGGTATCAGAGTTATTAGTTACAACACTAGGGATTTATGGGCTAGAAATCAACGATAGTGGAGAAATTGTGGTTTGTGTAACAAGTGCTTGATGAAATTTCTCTATGAAGATAATTGGGAAAAATATTGTTTGAAGTTTAAATAAATATTGAATTGAGTACTACAATTAACCAATTGGAATGTTGTTAGAGTAAATGGGTAACTTATGGCCCACATAAACAAATAAATGCTTGAATTTCATACTTAGCTTTGTGAAAGTTTTGGGAAAATGCAATTTGCACGTTAAGTGTTTTACAAATGTCCATGAAGAGAAAGGTTTGTATATAGCCATAACCTCCATATTACAAGCCCAAATTGGATATGGGTAAGGCTAATTCAGAGGGGAATAATTTTTATGGCACAAAGCCTGGAGAAGTGATTCAAAATTCTTCAGAAATTAAGAAGAAGAAAATTGTAGCCTTGATTTGATAAAATTGATGAAGAGCATACTTACCAACATTTAAATGAAAATGTTTTAGTCCTAGAATTGAGATGTATCTAATAGTTTATTGGCATGCACACTTCTTGCAAATTCAGAGCTATGACAGTTATAATTAAAGAACATAATTAAACAATATTGTTGAAGAGGAGACATGGAAGATAGACAAAGACTCAACGTCCATGAAGAATAAGTTAGAGGTTTGAATATCAACATAGAAGATACAAAGTATAACAAGCATGGACATAGAATGGAGTCATTAGAGATGGTAAAAATTATAAAGAGTTTGAAGATGGAGGTGCATAGCTATAGAGAAAATAATGAGAGGATGTTGAAATCTCAAGAGGAACAAAATCCTTTGAACACTCAGTTACTATAAAACTTAAATCATTTACAAAAGAAAATGAAGAATGGATCAAGCTCAAGGTATGAGGAAGGAGGAAAATTCCATTCAAGAAGAGAAAACCATGGAAGATCCCAATGCTCAAGAAGTGCTACCATAACTCAAAGACATCATTACTCGCCAACATATTCAAAGAGGAAGCCATATGCATCTGAAGAATCATAGAGTATCCTAGAAGTGTCTCCATACAAAAAACAAAGGAGAAGGTATGTGGAAAACAATTGTAAGGAGAGTTTAGAAAGATCAAGCCACCAACTTTTGATAGTGAAAAAAAGATGGGATAGGATGTTGAAGCTTGGTTGTTGGGAATAAGGAAGTAGTTTTAGCTACACAACTACTCCATTAATCTAGAAGCTATAATTTCTATATACAACCTACATGTGATTTATATTTATGAGGGAACAAAATGAAACATAGAAATAGGATAGAAACATAGAGATACAGTAATACTCAATTTATATTAAAGAATGAAATATATAGAGACGATAAAAGAAAATACAGAGTGAATGAAATCGCTCGAATGGTGTTAACTTATCTCTAAGAAGAGATGTGACAATTATGCACATTCGCAACAAGATGATTACAATGAGGCTCCAAAGGAATTTTTAACATAAAGCATAAATGAGAAAACCCTAACATCCAAAACCTTAACCCCAGGAAATGAAACACCAAAAGGTTTATGGGCCTTGATGGGGGTAGTTGATACATCAACTTCCAGAGGGCGTAACTTTTGCATACGATCTATGTATGGGTCACTCAGTACCTCGTTGGAAATTTCTATCCAAGGAGTACACATTTTGTTCATCTTATCATCTACCTTTGGATACATGATAGGTGCTATCAGGCCAAAACAATGTCATTTAGGGCCTCAAAATGGCCCCAGAAATTTAGGACCTGAAAAAAATGTAGAAAAACTACAAAGATGGAAATTGTATTTTGAGCTAGTAGAATAGGTGGGTGGCCACAGATGTCCACCTGGATCAGTCCTCCCCCCTTAGGAATCAACGGTCTCCATTGCATTGAGTTCCCCCATAAAATGGGATCAAGCCACCAACTTTTGATAGTGAAAAAAAGATGGGATAGGATGTTGAAGCTTGGTTGTTGGGAATAAGGAAGTAGTTTTAGATACACAACTACTCCATTAATCTAGAAGCTATAATTTCTATATACAACCTAAATGTGATTTAGATTTATGAGGGAACAAAATGAAACATAGAAATAGGACATAAAAACAGAGATACGGTAATACTCAATTTATATTAAAGAATGAAATATACAGAGACGGTAAAAGAAAATACAGAGTGAATGGACTCGCTAGAATGGTGTTAGCTTATCTCTAAGAAGAGATGTGACAGTTATGCACATTCGCAACAAGATGATTACAATGAGGCTCCAAACAAATTTTTAACATAAAGCATAAATGATAAAACCTTAACATACAAAACCCTAACCCCAGAAGATGAAACACCAAAAGGTTTGTGGGCCTTGATGGGGGTAGTTGATACATCAACCTCCAGAGGGCATAACTTTTTCATACGATCTCTGTATGGGTCACTCAGTACCTCGTTGGAAATTTCTATCCAAGGAGTACACATCTTGTTCATCTTATCATCTACCTTTGGATACATGATAGATGCTTTCAGGCCAAAACAATGTCATTTAGGGCCTCAAAATGGCCCCATAAATTTAGGACCTGAAAAAAACATAGAAAAACTACAAAGATAGAAACTGTATTTTGAGCTAGTAGAATAGGTGGGTGGCCACAGATGTCCACTTGGATCAGTCCTCCCCCCTTAGGAATCAACGGTCTCCATTGCATTGAGTTCCCCCATAAAATGGGGAAACTTCTGCTAAACATGACACTTGTTGAGCCACTTTCCTTAGTACAGTAGTTGCCCTGCTTTAACAACCCGATAAAGGTGGATCTTTTGTTGGTCAGTGCCATTAACATATGTGTCCATGATTTGATCAATGAATTCATGTTCCATGCCATCGGGGTTTATCTCTATAGGTTTCAATTGTTTTTCGACTTTCGATGTGTCCAATAGTGGTGGAAAATATGGCCAAAGGAGGTCCACGTTCAATACTAGGTGTAAGCCAAGGAAGGGGGGAATACTTGAATCAAAATCATGTTCTCCCATATCCTTGGTGATGGTGTAAGGTCCATAGCGAAGTGGATGCATATTTCGATGGGGTCTTGTAAGGAACTACTTCTTCAAATGCAACCAAACTTTGTCTCCTACCTGAAACTTGTGGGGAACCCGGTGTTGATCATGGAATTGTTTTTACTTAGCATTGACTTTATGTAAACTATCATGGACATGTTGGCATATGTGTTGAATCCATTCAATGAATTTAGTGGCCTTTTCAGCCTCATATTGAGCATGGGTATATTATATATGTGTGGATGCAAGGGGAAATGCTACATCAATGGGAATTAATGGTTGAAAATTCAAGCTCACCTGAAAAGGGTTGTGTTCAGTAAAGCTATGGAGGGTTATGTTGTAGCTGTGTTGGACATAAGGAAGGCTCTCATCTCATGTGTGTGGATGCTTGGAGTTGTACATGTAAAAGATATGCATGATCATCCTATTGGTGACCTTTTTCTGTCCATTAGTCTAAGAGTGGAAGGCAGTGGATTTGGTGAGCTTGGTGTCCAACAAAAACCATAGGATTGACTAGAATTTTCTCCAAAATTTGTTTTCCTAATCCAATATGATGGTTTGTGGTAGTCCGAAGTGTACTCATACACACTCGAAGAAGATCTTGGCAGTGTCCTTGGCTGTGATACTCTTCTTGCAAGTGCTTAGAATGCCCATCTTAGAGAATCGATCAACAACCATGAATACATAATCATTTCCATGCTTGTTGGAGGGGAGACTTGACATGTAGTCCATGGAGATGGATCACTAGGGCCCATCAGGAATAGGAAAAAGGGTGTATAGTCCTTGTTTTCTAATGGTTCTCTTGGAAATTGAGTAGGCAATGCAAGATCTGATATACTTACTAACATCCTATCAAAGCTTCAACCAATATAAATACTTATGTATTACTGCCACTGTCTTCTCCATGCCAAAGTGTCATGTCATCCCACTGTAGTGGGATTCCAAAATCATATTCGCACGCTCGCTTGAAGGGACACAGAGATGACCTAGATGACATAGAAGTCCATCATGAAGATGGAAGCCATAAAAGGTCCTGGCTATTCCCAACATCTAGTAGGTTGTAGCAAAATCAGAATCATTGTCATAGAGTTAGGAGCACCCAGAGGTCTCATTCTCACAAGAGTCAAACACCATGGTTAGTGCTACAACTAGAGGTTAACCGAGGTAGTCAACAATGTGAATGATGCTCCCTTTCTTATACTTAATGTTCAGGTGAAACTGTTACAAGTATGTGGACCACTCTTGATGGCTATTATTCTACAATTTGCCTTATTTCTGCATGAATTGCAAAGGATTTTGATATGTATAAATGACTGCCTCCTTCCCTAGAATGTAATGCTTCCATTGGTGACATGATTGTATGATTGAATACATTTACTTGTCATAGGTGGGATACTTTTGGATGACATTTGAGAGTGTCTCACTATGATAGGACATTGAATGACTGTGTTGAGTGAGAATGACACAAACAACATAATCAGAAGCACCGGTCTCAGTCTCAAATGGTTGTTGCAGATTGGGTACAATGAGCAATGGGGCTGAGCATAAGCAATGTTTCATATCGTAAAGGATTTTTGTTGTGATCTGGCCCATAGAAATTTGGCTTTGAAACCATCCTTGATCACTTGATTGATATCCCATGTGATATGGGAGGACCTTAATATGAATATGCAATAGAATTTGGCAAGGCCTAAGCAGCTATGGATCTCATTAGTGTTGTCAGGGTTGGCCAGTCACAAATGATTTGGATCTTGGCTAGATTGAGATGCACACAATTCTCATCTACAATGTATCCAAGGTATTGGACCCTATTCATGTGGAAGGATCATTTCTCTAAGTTAGCATATAACTTGTGTTTTCAGAGAGTGTGGAGGACCTACTGAATTTGTTTCAAGTGTTCTGCCCAATTCTTGTTGAAGATGAGGATGTCATCCAAATATAAAAACAAAAAGGAATTGGTGAAGGGCCTCAAGATGTCATCCATCAACCTCATGAAAGTTGTTGGGGAATTCTTCAAGCCAAAGAGCATGACCAAGCACTTGAAAATGCCTTCTTTAGACTTGAAACCAATATTCCATAAATCATTTTGTTCTATAGGGACTTGGTGGTAGTCAGACTTTAGATCAATATTACTAAAGTACTTGCCCCCCTTGAGTTGGTCGAGAAGGTCGTCAATTCAGGTAATTGGGTACCAATTCCTTACTGTGATTTTGTTCAGATCTTTGTAATAAAAAAAGAGTCACCATGTCCCATCTTTCTTTTGTATGAGAATGATTGGGATTCCACAGGGTGAGGAGCTTGGTCGAATGTGCCATTTTTTGAGAATCTCTTGAATAGGGCGCTTGATTTCCTCATTTTCTAGGAGAGAGCACTGATACACTATCCCATTAGGAAAAGGAATTCCATGAGTCATCTCAATTGAATGCTTGACCTGATAGTGCATAGGAACCCTGGTAGGTGAGGTGAAGATGTCTTGGTATTCTTCCACGACTATGTCTACTTTATTATGTTGCATGGAGGATCCCTAGGTGGAGGTCATTGATGTAATAATAACCTTCCATTCACTCTAAGAATGAATCATGAAGAGGAAAATTTTCATAGTCTGGGAGATGAGTTTCCTGCACTACTTAGCTGAGACCAAAGAAATTGCAGTAGGTGGAGCTACCTCTGGTATATTGTATAGTTGTCTTCCGATGGTAACAATGATACTACAAAGTCTAGACTCATATACAACATGGTGTTTCCACATATATGGATGGCCTAAAATAACATCACAAACTTCAAGAGGGGAAACATCACACAATGTCTCATCCTTGAAGAGATTTTGATGACATAGGTCAGGCGACACTATTGGCTAACATAGGTATCTCATCCTAGGATGAGCCACCCGATGTTGGGGTTGTGGTTGTGGTGTTGTTGGTAAATCTAACCGCTTGATGACCTCTACTGAGATGAGGTTCTTTTGGCTTCCACTATCAATAATTAAATGTAGTAGAGAACCTTTCACCCACATCTGCAAGTGAAATGGGTGTTCACCTTCCTTTAGATCTTCTGGTTTGTTTAGTTGAATCTTGGTGGTCGAAACTTTGGCACCAAATTCTGCATCAATGGTTTGCTTCCCCTTATTTATCCCTGAATCGGAGTTAGTGCCTGAATATGACTCTAAGGATTTCAACTCAACCACCAATGACTTCTTTGAGTTACATTCATCAGTGTTGTGCCAGGGGATTTTATAGAACTCACACCACTTCCCAATGTCCCTCTTTGTCTTCCCATTACCATTGTTTGTTTGTGGCTTAGACCGTTTTTCTTGATATTCTCCATTATTTATTTGTTCTTTCTTATGTGTGTCAAGGATACCTTTTCCCAACTTTTACTATGATGCATTCACAAATCCAAGCTCCCTCTTATTCCTCTGCTTAATTTTTTACGCAATTTTGACAACATATCAATAAGTGACTCCCAGTCACGAGATGTCCACAAACTCCATTTATGTTTGGATGTACCTATGTAGACCCCCATAGTATTTTATAACCATGTGTCTCTCGGAGTCTTTGATACCCAGCTTGGTGCTAAAGGTATGGAAGGTATTTTTGAACTCTAACATTGTTTGGTCCCTCTCCTGTCACAGTATGGTTGATCTCATGTACTTGTCGTCCTAGTTTCTAATAGAGTAATATTGTTCCTTGATGAAATCCATAAAAGAGTCCCAAGTGGGCTCAACCCCAAATATTCCAAACTCTTATGTGCTGTTTTTTTATACTAATTCTCCCACCAATATTTGACATGGGAGACAACCTCAAGGAGTGAAAAGGTGATCTTTTCTCTATTGGAAAAATTGTAGATAGAGAAATAACATTCTATTAGATTTAACAACTTTTCCAAAGCATCCAAATATATCTAAACTTGAAATATGGGAATATCAAAATTAACTTGTATATTGAAGGGGGATGCACCTTCAAAGTGATCTCTTGATGAAGATGCATATGTTGTTTTCGGCATGCATCAAAGGATTTGGGAAAAATTATCCATCATCCCGTTTCTATGTTTCACGAGAAACAACTTAATAGGATCTCTTTCTCCCTCATCTCGCTTTTCCTCCTCCATGGGTTGTCATCGAGGTCGACAAGGATGGTCTTCCAAAGGATCAACTAGTTCAAGCCCCAATTCCTTATACATGGACCTCGTCAGGGACATTCATAGAGAAACAAATAAAGAGAAGATTGTTTTGATACCATTGATCTAGATTTATTAGGGAACAAAATGAAACACATAAATATGATAGAAACATATCAATATAGTAATACTCAATTTCTATTAAATAATGAAATATGCAGAGACTGTAAAAGAAAATACAGAGTGAATGAACTCGCTAGAATGGTGGTAGCTTGTATTTGAGAAGAGATGTGACAACTATGCACATTCACAAGAAGATGATTACAATGAGGCTCCAAATTCCTTTTTAACATAAAGCATAAATAAGAAAACCCTAACACCCAAAACCCTAACCTCAGGAGATGAAACAACAAAACGTTTGTGGGCCCTGATGGGGGTAGTTGATACATCAACTTCCCAATGGCGTAACTTTTGTATACGATCTTTGTTTGGGGTGGTTGGTAACCCATCAGAAAGGTCTAACTAAGGAGTACACATTATGTTTTTCCTAGAGTTTACCTTTGGTAACATGCTAGGTGTTGTCAGGCCAAAAAAACGTCATTTAGGGCCCCAAAATGACCCTTGAAGTTTAGGACCTGAAAAAATTGTAGAAAAATTTTCAAGATGGAAACTGTATTTTGAGCTAGTGGAATAGGTGGGTGGCCATTGATGTCCACCTACATCAATAGGGAAAATCTTCTATTTGGTGGGACCAACTGAAGCAATTTAAGCACATCAATGAGAGGATAATTTCCTGGAAATAGTTCGAGAATTATTTCCAACAACAATATCTTTCTTGTCATTACTATGACAAGAACATTAAAAAATTCTTTGAACCCAAGTTGCGAAATATGACTATGGAAGAATATGAAAAGAATTTTTTGGAGTTGTTGAGGTATATTAGCTATATTAAAGATGAGAAGGAAAATATATAGAGATTCCTAAGTGGGTTTCCTACATTCTACAAAGAAATTTGATAAAACTAATACTATTGAAGAGACAATCAAGAAGGACAAATACTTATGTGACTAGAGAAAAGGTGGAGAAAATTTTCAAAAGTCTTGGAGAGAAAGAAAAATGACAAGCAATATTAGTGGAAGAAGGAATTTCAACCTCCTTTTTTAAGGAATGGTCCTAATACATATATAAAATGGCAACATCATTTGGAAAAAGGGAAAAAAAGCCAATAAAAAGTTTGTAAGGATATTTAGACACTTAGGATTTAGTTAAGATCAACTTGGTCTAACATGTCGTTAGATAAAACTGTGTTCCTTTAGTATGCATTTGTAGTTATGTAATTTGATGGTCACAATATGTTTTAGACATAGAGTGATACGACGACTCATATTCTCCTCGATCTTAATGGATACATTGATCTATGGCTTAACACCCGATTGGTCCATGATCTCTATTTGAAGATCATGGAGGGTCATTTGTTGATGATCGATTGTGAGAAAATCTATTGTAGTATTTTTCTTTTGCATTAATAAATTAACTCAAGTGGCCATGTTGGATGGGGTCATGGATGCTTCCTCACATGGATTTTACCACCTAAAAACATTGGTGCATTGATATTTGATATAGTTGTGTGAGTGGTTACTAAAGGTGTTCGTCCTTTGTTGGAATACCTGTATTGTCAAACAATGTTCTATATATGAAGGAAACCATTTTTACATATGTTTCCCTCAAAAGGAAGACAAAACGAGGAACATGTGCAACATATAAGAGGAAACTACAATGGAAGATGTGGGAAAGAACACTCCAAGAATATATGCCACCCATTAGATATGGATGGTATCTGCATTGTTTCAAACTTGAATATAATACCACTTGGTTCTGTTAGAAAAATAGAACCGTGGAGCAATAAAATAAAACAAATGCAGAAACAAAACACATAAGATACACAATACAAGAGAGACATAGATTTACGTGGTTCACCCAGTGTGGGCTA